>CABHPH010162168.1:20712-23742 GCA_902168325.1 Peromyscus nudipes | reverse complement strand
TGCATGTGTTTTGTCTGCATGTGTATCTGCAAACCAGAAAAGGGCATTGGATCCCATGGGACTACAGTTATAGGTGGTTGTGAGCTGCCAGTTGGTGCTGGGAATTGAACTCAGGATCTTTGGAAGAGCAGTCAGTGCTCTTAACCACTGAGCCATTTCTCTAGCCCAGTCTGTATTATTTCAAACCCTCTGACTCCACAAAATCCTTGTCTTTCTCACATGGAAAACACGGTCATTCTCTCACAACAGTCTCCAAAGTCTCAATTTGGGACCAGTATCAGCTCAAATGTCTAATGTGCAATGTCTTCTAAAAATCACCTCAGTCGTATTCCAGTGGTATTCAAGGCATGATTTGTGCCAAGGCAAATTTCTCTCTGACTGTGTTCTCAAAAACAAACATATCGTGTACTTCCCAAACACAGGGCTGGGACAGGCATGCTACAGACACTCCTGATCAAACAGGGGGAAAGAACAATCGCAGAAGGTCTCAGGCAAAGAACAGCCTGAAGACAGAACGGTGCTATTGGGGTTCATGCTCAGTCTTCCAGACACTTCTGTGTTGCAGGCCGAGTTCACCCTCTCTGAGCTGTAGTTGTGTGTCTGTCTGCAGCTCTCCCAGGTGGCTGCCCTGCTCTCATGGCCTGAATGACAGGAACATTCCTGTAGCAGCAGCTTTCTCTGTGTTAGGGAAGTTGCTGCAGCATTTATCTTTGGGTCCAATGCTGTCACTTGAAAGCCAGCATAGCTACGGACTCTTCCTTGAGCCCTGTAGCAGGAATCTTAAAGAGTCTTATTAATAAGAACTGAACCCGGGGCCAGTTATTGGGGCGAAATGCTGGAAGGTCAGAGAGACAGAAAAAGCCACAGCTAACCTCACCTCGCCAACTTCTCAGCTGATCTTGTTTCCTCAGACTGGAAGCTTCTGTGTCCTCATCCCAATGGCTCTTACCTGAACTGTGCTGCTCAAAACCTAAAAGCTTAACTAGCCAAATGCTTAACCAGGCCAAATGCTTCTAGTTTCTGGTCCTCACGCCTTATATACCTTTCTGCTTTCTACCATCACTCCCTGGGATTAAAGGCTCGATTTCTGGGATTAAAGGCTGTGTCACCATGCTTGGCTGTATCCTTGAACACATGGATTTCTGCCTCTGGAATGCTAGGATTAAAGGCATGTGCTACCACTGCCTATCCTCTATGTTTAATATTGTGGCTGTTCAGTCTCTGACCCCAGATAAGTTTATTAGGGTGCACAATATTTTGGGGAACACAATTCCACCACAGAGCCCTAGTGTGGAGTGACCTTAAGTGAATATCCTGAGGTTGGAGGACATGGGCATACATACAATCACTAGTCTTATGCTGTCAAGTGGCTATATTAGAAGTGAAAGTCTGCTGATATTATCATTTTCACGAAAACAAGGCAAGAGGAAGGACAAAACCTTAAAATGCAGACTATCCACTGAAAAATTAATAAACTTTATTAAAACTCGCTATATATGCAAATGGTTTCCAGGCCTGGAGATGGAAAAAATACTTCAATAATAGGAACTATCTATGTAGTATTATCTGCTTTCTCTTGATTTGAAGAGAATCATCAGAATTTAGCTTATAGAATTAAAAAAAAAACAAAACAGCATTCAAGGGTTGAAGGACCTTAAACTGAAAATAGCCATGCGTCTCAGTTCAAACAGTCCTGTCATTTCCAACAACGCATTATTATATTAATAATGTTCCTTCCTGCTCCTTCCAAGTCCTGCTGCCGCCTCACGGACACCCCACCTCAACAGCATCTCACTGTAAGAACTGCTAATAATTAAAAAGGAGATGCTGGCCAGGATCCCAAATGGACCTTCTCTCCTAGTGTGATAAAATGCCCACTCCCCCTGCTTTCTCTTGTAGCACCGTCAACAAGAGAAACATGGAACACCAGAGCCCAGCAGCCTTTGAGGAAGAATATTTCCTCACAGATTGTTGAGAATTACTGGAGCTGAGTCTCACCCTTGGAACCACCGTGAGTCCTCCTCATAGGTTTTCTGTGAAAGAAGGGTAGGCTCCTTGAAAGAATAAAGCTCACTCAGAGCTGTTTGGCCTTGGCAAACAACCATCTATCTCTTGGTCCATTTCCTCACTAGCAAAATATTTGAAAAATCAAGACAAAATGTACAGGTACAAAAAATGTTTACGTACAAAATGGTATGTACAAAAATGGACACAAACAGATATTTCCCAGAGTAATCGCCAAAAAAGAATGCCGAGCCACATTCCCTTCTCTGACTGAGCGGAAGTGGGCAGTTGGCGCTGTTCGTCAGCGCTTTGCCCTCGCCACTCCATCGAACCCATGAATAACTAACAGACGATCACATTTATGAGGGAAGAGTACTCAGAGCGGACAGCTACTTCCTGTAGGTGACAAGCAATCTTCCGCCTGAGCTTCACCTGACGAGTCATTCTGGGATGTGATCACAAGGGTTGGAGACTGATGAAATTATCCTGTCCAACATCAAACACAAAGTGGTTGTAAATCAGCAGAGGCCGCGGCAGAGCGAGAGCAGCTCATTCTTTATGCTTTGCCAATAGTCCTCAGGCCCGGGGGGCTGCACGGGGCACCTTAACAATATCATTAAGTGACCCTGTAAAGAGATTTAATTAAAACAAGGAAAACATCAGCCTGTCAGGGGCCTCCGAATCCTTCAGCTGTCTCGAGGAAGAGATTTTCAAGCAAGTTCTATGATTTAAAAACTTAAATGTGTTGAGCTCAGTCTACAGAGCACAGTGACACGTATAAATAAATAGACGCCTGTCTGTTATAGCTCTCCACTTGACCTTGCCAGACAAATTGCGCGCTGAACTTAGACTATCATTGTGCTTTTTGAGGGTCACTTACAGAAGGTCAAACCACCACTACCACCACCACCACCACCACCACCACCACCACCACCACCACCACCACCACCAACAACAACAACAACAACAACAACAACAACAACAAAGCAAGCCGGCGCTAGCTGAACCTGGTCAGGGGTCCCGTAA
>CABHPH010162168.1:5712-15712 GCA_902168325.1 Peromyscus nudipes | reverse complement strand
GATCTTGAAGTGACGCCTGTTGTCGTGGCTTTTGATAGCTCACATTTTGCCAGGTTTTCATTTCATCTTAGCCAATGCCCTGAACAGAAAACACAACGAGTAGGTAAAAAAATAATCTGTGAACCATAATAAATGGATTTCTGCCAATGACAGGTCATGATACCAGGGAAAAAAATCGGTGATGACCCTCTTTCCTCTACACTCATTTATCTCTTCCTAGTGTCCACTGATAGATTCTTGCTGTATGATTTATTGCAGAAAAACACCACCTAGAAATGGGCTTTTGATAAAATTGTTCAAGGATTCCTGAACAATAAATCCTAATCTTAACATGCAATGCTGCAGAATGTTTCACCTTTCTTATGCTATAAATAAAATATGCCAAATGCGATGATAAATCCATACATTTAAGCACTATCTATGTAGTTTAGGAAATAAAGTCATAGTGTGTACGCCTGCTGTTAATAGCAACTCTAAGTCTGGGAATATTGATGGCAGGGTTTGTGCATTAGGCATCCAAATATTTAGCACTCTGTGTGCTTATGAAATTTCATGGCTTTTCATGCCTGGAAAGGCTGGTTCTGCAAAGAGCCTATGTGGGTTAAGCATAATCAGTTTCTGATGGCTTGGATCGAGGGATGCTTCCTGAACGCAGACAGCTTGCTTTGGGAGACAGCTGAAAATCTGAGTTCACGCAGAGACCTTGTTTGATAATTGATTGTCTACTGGAGGGAGTGATGAAAGTCTCAGTCATCTTATTGTGACCCCACTAGTGACACTGGGTGTGAAGCTTGCAGAGCCCTAGTATTTAGGCTCCTTCTCATCATCTCAAAGACAGGTATCTGCCCCCCACATGGTAGAGAGCTGAGGGAGCCTCTGCCCTGCCGTGACACTGTTTGCACCTCTCTGTGTGTAAAACTTAAAGGCTGATTTTAATTACTGAGCTCTGAAGGCTCATAAACTAGTGCACACATCTATCTAGTCAAAAGCTCCGAGGCCAGATTTTAATCTGGCTCAGAGTTTCTCCATCTTGGTACTACCAACATTTAGGGCTGAAGAATTCTCTTGCAGAGTGTCAGGCAGATCTCTGGCATCAAACACAGGTGCAAACAGCCTCCTACCTACACTCCCATTTGTGCTAACTAAAATGTTTCCCAATGTCTCCTGCACGGCAAAATCATTCCTGGGTGAAGACAGAGTGGGCAGGGCTCGGTAGGTTAGGTAGAGCACACCTACCCTAGCACTGGAGAGGGCAAGGCCGGGGAGGTTTAGGCCAGTTCAGGCTACATTAGGCCAGTTCAGGCTACAAAACAAGAACCCGCTTCAAAAAGAAAACAGAACAAAACCACAACACGGACACCAACGAAAACAAAAGGCAGGCAGCAGAGGTTGTAGGTCACTGGAAGAGTATATGCTTAGCATTTTTGAGGTCTTGGGCTCAATCCCCAGTACTCCCTAATCAGTTAACAAAGATCCATGACATTGACGGAAACAAAAGTACTTTTATTTTCAGAAAAAAGGAAAAATATGAGCTGAAAAACAAAAGGCCCTGAGTTTGGAAAACTGAAAGTTGAATTTAAAGAGGGCTGGATTTGCAGAATGATGTCCCCCATTGTCACTCACAGAATAAAGGGAAAGACCCATGAAATGCTGGTGGGTTGCCTGGCAGGTAAGAAACCTCGTGTTAAATGCCACACTTGTGTAGTCATTTACACTGACCCTGGCAGAATCAGGATACAGAAAGAGTGTGTTCTTCAAAGGGTGTTCACCCTGGGAAGAAACAAACGGAAATGGGAATCAAAGAACCCAAGGCAACCTTTTTTTTCCCCTCCAACAAATTGAAAATGGAGAAAATCCATTATATCATGTGTAGTTTCTTTGTGTCCTCAGATATTTATTGAAGGTCAAAGACAGAGATGCCTAATGGGTTATGATTATGTGAAATGAAGTGAGAAGCAATGTTTTATAACACAGACACTTTCTCCAGTGACAGTGGATTATGCTCACTAAAATGCCTCGCAGTTGCTTTCCACCAGTATCCAGGCCTCGAAGCAGGAAAATAATATGTTATTCCAGAAATACATAGAAATTGGGGGTGTGACTTGCTCAGAGCCAGGGCTCTTGTCTCAAGTCTCAGGAAAATTCCCCACCATGCTCCATCCAACTTGAATAACCATTTACTTAAAAATATCATATTGCTTCCTTCATATCACTTTTTCCTTATCAGTTCTCAAAAACAGATATATTTTAGTGATAACAATTTTATGAAGATTTATGTCAGAGCTCCCACATTTTCTAGCTTAAAATATCTTTATGATAACAAACATGGGGGTTAAAGTCTTTGAAATGAAAATAATTCTGTGTTATTAATCAATAAGACTTTTGAAAGGAACTTGTATTTTATCTGCCACAATGACATCTACTCAGACTTTGAAAATAGAACAGTTCTGGAAAGACAGCTGAGTTGGTAAAGTGATTTTCATGAGTTCAGTCGTTAGAACCCACCAAAAAAAAATCACACGATTAATCCCAGTGCTGGGGAGTCAGAGACAAGGATCCCTGGGACTTGCTCACTAGCCAGTCTAGCCTAGTTAGGTAAGCTTAGGGCTAGAGAAAGCACCTCCCTTGAAAATAAGTTGGGTAGTTTTCCTGAGGAACGGCACTCAAGCCTCCATATGTACACACACACAGACGCCTGCGGGCACATGAGACAGCACACATAAATACACACATACCCAAATAAATAAAATAAACAGAATAAACGTGGACACATTATTTATGTAAGGAGTTTATTGGCTGGAGTGTGGGGCATTTACCCACCAACCCCACAGCTCCCCAGAGTTTTCTTGAGTGTGAGCAGCAGGAAATATTAGATAGAAGGATTTATTGCGGAGAATCTTGTGGAGATAAACAGATAGAAAATAAAGGATAGCCTTGAGAGGGCCTGGAACCTTTACCAACGGCCCCGACTGTCTCTGCCCCAGGGTTTTTATGGAGACGCCAAGGGGTGGAGCAAATGACCTCCTCCCCCAGCACAGCCAAGTGCAGACTACCTCAGACACCTGCACTCAGGCCCGTGGTCCTAATCATCCTCTATGCGGACCTGCTGGGTAAAGCCATGAGGAACCCGAGAACGGGCTCCCACACTGGAGACACTGGATGGAGACACAAAAATTTTGCTTAATCCACAAATTGGGAACATAGGATTTTCTTGAAGAGTGTTTCTTATGTTAACATATTTAACACTCATAATACTATGGCATATGTTTCCAGTTTCTGCCAATAGGTCTTGGGATCCTTTCCCTGTGATGCCTACCAGTTCCTCACAGCTAGCCGCTTGTTTCTCTGTCAGAGGACTGCCCTTATAGCTGATGTAGCAAGGAATCACAGTTTCCTAAAAATTTATGTTTAGAAGGATGGACCAGTGTGGACAACTGACATGCTCTTGGGACTGACCCTGATCCCCAGTGGAAACAACTTGGGGTAAATCTCACTGACTTCAGTTCTACCCTACTCCTTTACAGAGTTGAGCTTAGCTTCTTGGATGATAGTCTCTCACACTTCACCCGGTGTGGCTTCCTTCCCTTCTGCACCCCAACCCCCCACGCCCCGTTCATTCAACAATGTTTCTCAAGTGCCCCTTCAATGCCAGGCTCTAGGGATAGTGTGATGAGAAAAAAGAATGATCCTTGCCCTTGGGAGCACATGGCCTAAGGGACACACTTGTTCACTATTCTGCCTTAAGATTCAACATAGGACCCACCAAAATGTGTTCACATCATATGTTTGGTCTTAATGCATACAGATACATAGAATAACATCAAGCATCTAATTTTGGCCTGTAGATACCTTCACTTCTTGCCTTTCTGATTTACCTCTTAGCATCTTCCTACTCAGTAACCTTCTCTGTTTTAGTCAGTGTTCTATTGCTGTGAAGAGATACCATGACCATGGCAACTCTTATAAAAGAAAGTATATAACTGGGGCTTGCTTAGAGTTTCAGAGGTTTAATCCATTATCATCATGGTGGGAAGCATGGCAGCATGCAGGCAGGCAGACATGCTACAGGAGAAGCAACTAAACATTCTACATCTGAATCTGCAGTCTGCAAGAAGAAGAAAAGCCACTGGGCTTGGCTTGGGCTTCTGAAACCTCAAAGCCCACCTCTAGTGACATACCTCCTACTCCAACAAGGCCACACTTTTAATTCCTGACAAGTAGCCACTCCTTAATGACTAAGCATTCAAATATATGCACCTATGAAGGCCATTCCTATTCAAACCCCATACTCTCTCAGTCATTCTGGCTTGTCTCTACTTTCTCACTCATGTCAAGTCCTATCAGCACCACCCTAAGCCGCATTCTCTTGGGCTTTTATCCGCCCATGGAAATCTCTTCCTGCAAATATTTCATTAGCTGATCCTTGTAGTTTAGTGTTCAGCACTTGCTAACTCTCTATTGAGACCTTCCTTGGCCTCACATAGTCCTTTTCTATTTTCTTGATAGTGCTAAACACTACCTCATGTTTCCTTATTTTTTTTTACTTGCTTATTTTTTGCCCATGTCTCATTAAAATGTTTGTCCTATGTGAACAGTGCTTTGAGAAGCCATAAATATCAATTCCATCTAGTACCTAAAATGTACTTGGATCACAGGAGACACTCAAATATTGGTGGAATGCTGAGGAAAATGAACATATGTTAATGATCAGATGCAGATGTGGGTACTATGAAGAAGGTAGGACATTGCCATGGAGATCAGTGCAGAGAGATCCAAAAAGGGGTTAGTGGTGATCTCGTGGAGAAAGCAACATCAGGCTGTCATAAACGCTCCTAGGAAAAACGACTACACAGCACCAGAGGAAAGGGGGCTGGAAGAAAGACATACTATTGGAACATGCAGAGCCAGAAAAAGGGAAGATTGGAGATGTTAGACATACATGTCATGTAGGCTAGGGTTAACGAGCTAGTCTGTGTGTGAATCTGGCTTGACATTGGGAAGGGTTGGTGGCTCACCTTGAAGATGGAGAATTTGAGGTGCTACTGCTGCCCAGTGTCTTGAGAACATGTTGCCTTACATACGAAAACCTGGGAAAGATCAAAACTTAAAAACCTGGATGCGATGTCATCCATCTGTAATCCCAGCACATGGGGTGTGGAGACAAGTTCTAGGTCATTCTTGGTTATACGTCACCTCTGAGGTCAGCCTGGGAGGTATGAGATTCTGTCTCAAACAACCCAACAGTTTTTTAAAGTTTCAAAATGCAATTTGGGAGCTGGAGAGATGGGCCAGCAGTTAAGAGTACATACTGCTCTTTCAGAGGAACTGAGTTCCATTCCTGGCATCCAGATTGGGTGATTCACAACCACCTGGAACTCCAGCTCCAGGGGGACCCTAAGTCTCTGGCTTCTTTGAGCATCTGCACTCATGTGCATATACCCATATCCCTCAGCACACATGTACACATAATTAAAAATAACAAATCCTTTTTTAAAAAAAGTATAGTTTCCACTAGATGCTTATTGCCTTTGTACCACTGCAAATGAAAAAAAAGTGTAAGAATACTGGGGTAAACTGCAGGTGCAACAGACATGGCCTTTCATCCATCGGGTGCTATTGAATCTTCGGCCTTTATGGAAATACCAGACCCTGCGCTGGTCTCAGAGGGAGACAGCAGTCTTTAGATGTGTCCATAGCGCTTTGGTACCTTTCCTTTTCCAGGTAGAATCTATGTCTCTTGTCCTTGAATGTGAGCTCTGAGATTCCTTAGCCAGTAGATGAGTTAGGTGAAATGAATAAGCCTATTTGAATTTCTGGACTCAGATGTGAAGAAATTATTAACTTCTATATTAGATGTCTCAAACCCTAGTCACTACAGTGTGAGGAAGACTAGAAGAGCCCATGGGAAGTCCCAGAATGTCTGCCACCCAACTCCCCTGAAGAGGTATCTGCTCTTTACCACATGCTCCAGGGAGGAGCTTTCCTCATCCAAAAGGTAGGTTTGTGAGCAAAACAACTCATTTATGTTACAGTTAGTTGCTGTATCTCAGGGCACTTTATTAGGCAGCAACTTCATAAGCAAGGAAACTTTTATGTCATTTCCTACATAGACTACCATGTCCCTTATTTCCACAGACTGTAGAATTTCTTCCTTGATGCTTACCAGTCTTCCTGCTTCCTGTTGTACCTTCAAACTGATCACCCAGCTTCTTCCATTCCATCTATAACCAGGTGCCCAGTGTATCCCGGGGTACATAGTGAGTACACATTGTATAGTGGAGTCTGTGTCACACATACTAACTGCTTTGTAATTTGATATTTGAGTACATTCGGTTTAAGAGCAAATGCTCATAATTCTAGGACTCCCGTCAACACTGAAGAACACATATTTATTTAAAATTGTTTTCCTGTTACTAGATTTTAATTATGAAATTTAACAAGCTTCTACCCTCATTTCCTGAAATTTCAAAGAATGTTTCAGTGATAACTGCAGAGTCATCATATGAATGTGAAGTTAGTACTTCATACATACCAAATTATTATCCTACTTATTAATTAGCCATTTTGCTTTAAACATGTACTATTAGTGCTAATTTTATTTTAATAGATAAAATTCAATAATTATAAACAGATGTTGATGTAAAAACTAGAAAACAAACACTGGAACATAAGGAAAAACATTTAGAAAATATTGAAAAATTAAAGAGTCACATATATTTTCTCTTGGGGAGTCTGGTCTGGTTCTCTGAAGATTAGTAGGAAATGTTTTAAATGACCAGGATAATTTCTTTGGTGCTATGCAAATACTCACCTTTTGAAGAAAGCTCACCTGTCTACCTGCGTATGGAAGAGTCAAGGAGGGTTTTCTCCAGTCTCTTCATTTTTATGGGCTACAATAATGGGGTAAATTTCAAAGAAAAAAATTATTTTCCACTAACTTTACAGCTCACACTGAGTAAGGCTGAGGTAATTTATGACGGCGTGAATGTTCTCCACTTGGCATCTCCCCCTGAACCTGCCACATGACTGAGCTAGTTTCCATGAGGAAGCTAGAAATCTGGCGCCACAGTAAAGGAAGAAAATGAGTCTACTCACTTAACAAGCTTGCTGCTTTTGGATCCTGGTGGCGGGAACTAAATGAGACATGGAAAGAAAGGTCAGGAAAGACACTGAATGTCTGTGCATATTCAACAAGTCAAAATGAGCCATTTCCAAGAAAGTGAGGGAGAGCGAAATGCTGGGGTATAGGGCTCTGAGTGGCAAAGAAAATTCTGTGCTGGCAATATGGGGCAGTTGGTAAGATGGTATATGGAGGAAGTAATTTGGTTGGGCAGTTGCAAGTCCTGGAGCAGCAAAGCAGTTTGGCAATAGGTGGTTCTGGTCCAATGAAAGCATCCATTCTTTGTGTCCTGCAAATAACCACATCCTCTATCAAAGCACACATCTAGGTAGGTGAAATGCAGATGCCATATTAATGGTTCACTCCAGGCAATACTGCAGTAAGTGTTGGAGAAAGATTTTGAAACAATAGTTTACAACATTAAAGCCAGCTGATGAAGAAAATAAAGACCACTCAAAGATATCCACATTCTGATTGCTAGATTCTGTGACTGTTAGTATACATAGCAAAGGGCATGTTATAGATTTGAGGAGATAAATGTTTCTGTGAGATGTGACTGTCCTGGATTATCTGAGCAGGCCCAAGGTAACAGAATCCTTATGAGGAAAAGAACAAGAAGTTGGCAGAAGAATTGGAAAAGATGGTACAAAGAGGGCATGAGAAATGCAATACTATGCTACGAGCTTTTAAGATGGCAGCCAGAGCCTGAGCCTATGAACATGGACTTCCAGAAGTGCGGGAGGCCAGGATGGATTCTACACTAGACTCTGGGGGCGGTAGGGCCCTGGTGACCCCTTGCTTTGGGTCCAATGACCTATTTTGTATTCCAGCTTCTAAAACTATAACCTCAGGGCCCTACCGTCTTTTTTGTTTAATGTTGCTATTGTTCATTTGTTTGTTTGTTTAACTTGGGACCACTTTTTGCTTGAGAAATTTTTATGTGACCCTGAAATTTCCATAAAATAGGTATAAAATAAAACATTGACTGGTAGTAAATTACAATGAACATAATTTACAATAATTCTTTGGTAATTTTTTAATTTATTAAAGACAAAATAAATTTACATGCTAATGAAATGGATGTGCTTGTTTATTTTTATGTAAAAATTTAAATTGACAGAGCAGAATACCTTAGTATTAAATCTGAGAGGGAGTGTTTCAGGCATTGTCCTTTCATACTATATGCCATGAAGGCGGCATGCGCATGGAAAGCATCTGTGTTGCATTTCCAGGACCAGCTGCAGTGAAATTGCATGCTTTAACATAAATGATCACTGAAAAATAATACCTGGAATCATTACATGAGTTCAAATTAATTTTTGGTCATTGCACATTCAAAACTCTTTTAGTACCACCAGATTTCCTGAACCCCCCACATTCAGTTATGTGGTCTTATGTACTATTATATCCCACAGTTTAAGAAGCTGGGTTGTGTAGCATGAATCTTAAAAGTTCTTAACGAGTTCTTATTAATAAAATCAAACCTCAGCCAGGTATTGGGGTGAACACTGGAAGGTTAGAGAGACAGAATAAGCCACAGCTATCTCACCTCGCTGAATCCTCAGCTGGTCTTGTTTCCTCAGACTGGATGCCCCGAGCCCTCATCCAGAATGGGTCTCAGCTGAACTGCTGCTAGAAGCCTGAAAGCTTAACCAGGCCAAAATACTTCTCCAGGCCAAAATACTTCTCCAGGCCAAAGGCCTCTCCAGGGCAAAAGCCTCTAGTTTCTGGTCCTCACGCCTTATATACCTTTCTGCTTTCTACCACCACTCCCTGGGATTAAAGGTGTGGCTTTCTGGGATTAAAGGTGTGTATCACCGTGCCTGGCCGTTTCCAGTGTGGCTTTGAACTCACAGAGATCCAGAGGGATTTCTGTCTCTCGAATGCTAGGATTAAAGACGTATGCTACCACTGCCTAACCTCTATGTTTAATATTGTGGCTGTCCTGTTCTCTGACCCCAGATAAGTTTATTAGCATACACAATATTTTGGGGAACACAATACTCCCACAGGGTTGTAAGCAACTCTGTGATGACTTATTACAACAGCCCTAAGAGAACAATCAAGCTACAGCAACTGTGTGTAGTGTGTGTTTATCATTGTAAGTATACAATGCTATAGAACTGCAGGCTAGAACATTCTTAGGATGAAAATAAGCACTTGGACCACTGCTTGACTTTTCCCCTCTTGTGTTGAAAACTGTTGAGGTGCAGCTTCATCTGAACTGCTGTGGAAGCCTTGGGGAAGAGACCACATCTGTTTGAGTAGTAGGCTCATCTAATCCACCATCATGAGCTGCCCTTCTGCATGCAGATTCAAGTTTGCAGCTTCTACCTCTATATGTGAATATGTGGCAAGCAAGTCTCTGTGGGTTATACACACATCCCTCTTTTTTGTTGTTGTTGTTTTTCAAGACAGGGTTTCTCTGTGAAGCCCTGGCTATCCTGGAACTCTGTAGACCAAGTTGGTCTTGAACTCGCAGAGATTTGCCTGCCTCTGCCTTCTGAGTGCTGAGATCAAAGGTGTGCACCACTACTGCCTATCTCCAGATTTAATTAGCTAGACAAATTCAATACATTTGTTTATGCTGTGAAACATTTGTTTTAATGATGCAAAGATGTGTTGCAGTCTTTTATGATGTATTTTTTCAACTCTGTGAAGTTGTGTTACTTTGCCTGGCTAAAACACCTGATGGTCTAATAAAGAGCTGAATGGCCAATAGCTAGGCAGGAATGATAGATGGGGCTGGCAGGCAGAGAGAATAAATAGAAGGAGGAATCTGAGAGAATGAAGGAACAAGAACAAGTAGAGGAGGATACTAGGGGCCAGCCACCCAGCCACCCAGCCACCCAGCCACCCAGCCACCCAGCCACCCAGCCA
>CABHPH010162167.1:4625-48796 GCA_902168325.1 Peromyscus nudipes | reverse complement strand
GTCGAGATCATGATGGGAGAATGTTCACTTTTTTACATCTCATGAAATGAGCTAGCCTTCTATTGCTAGGAGACAAGGCCTTACCATGGAACAGGGCAGACGGCTGACTTGCCCCCTGCTGGCGTATCATGGTGGTGCAGCCTAATGTCCTGAGTTGCCTGGAAGCACAGATTGGACAGATGAGGCTCATGTTTAGATGGGCAGATTTGGGGGCTTGTTCCTACCTCAACGCCACTCAGAGAGTCCTTGTCAATTAGGCAGTAGAAAGGAGAATCTGAAACTTCACAGCTTTGGGAACTACAGCAAGATATTTAAACTTTCTCAGGCTCCTTCAGTACAGACAGAAGAAAGGGACAAGGTAATCTTTGTGTGCAGGGTGGTGTGACAGTAACTATGGAGGTGTCCAATTGTTTTCCAGAGTAGTTGTAGCACCTGCCGTCTATGAGTTCATAGTGCTTCACATCCACTTCAGCATCTGGGATTGCGGACTTCCCTCTTCTCAGTGATGGTGAGAATACCATGGTACCCAGTTTTCTCATTCCTGTTTCCATGGTATCTTAGTCAGGGTTTCTATTGCTATGAAAAGTCTGTCTCCACAGTGACACACTTCCTCCAATAAGACCATACCTACTCCAACAAGGTCACACCTCCTAAAAGTGCCACACCCTTTGGGGGCCATTTTCTTTCAAACCACCACATTCCACTCCCTGGCCCCCAAAGGCTTATAGTCAAATCATAATGTACAAACGTATTCAGTTCATCTTCAAAAGTCTCCATAGTTTATAACAGTCTCAAACTTATTTAAAAGTCTAAAGTTCAAAGTCTCTTCTGAGATTCATGTAATCTCTTAACTGTAATCCCCTATAAAATTAAAATAAAAAAGCATATCACATGCTTCCAACATATAATGGCACAGGATACACATTACCATTCCTAAACATAGGGAAGGGATCATAGTGAGGAAATACTGGACCAAAGCAAGACCAAAAACCAGCTGGGCAAACTTCAACTCTGTATCTCCATGTCTGATGTCAAAACGCTCTGCCGATCTCCAGCTCCCTTCAGCTTTGTTGACTGCAGCACACTTCTTTCTCTCGGGCTGGTTCCACTCCCTATTAGCAGCTTTCCTCAGCAGGTATCCCATAGCTCTGGCACCTCTAACATCTTGGGGTCTCCAAACAATCCAGGCTTCAACTTCACAGCTTCAAACAATGGCCTCTCTGGGCCTCCATTCAGGGACACCCTGACACATGCCTGGCCTCAGAAGTTTTCCTTAGTAGTGGAGGAAGGTTCCATATGCCTGTCTTCTGTCTTAGACTCTAAAGCCAGAACCATGTGGCCAAAGCTGCCAAGTTCTGCTGCTTTTACTGGGGCTACAATGTGGCCCCCTTGTTCAGTTACATCTTCACCAGCTTTCTGTTTTCCATAGTTTCCTTCACTGTCTAAGCTTGGCTGTCCTGGAACTCACTCTGTAGACCAGGCTGGCTTCAAACTCAGAGATCCACCAGCCTCTGCCTTCCAAGTGCTGGGATTAAAGGTGTGCACACCACCACACCTGTCTCTAAACTTTTCTTTAATTCTTTTACTCTAGTTGTAAACTTATCTAAGTAGGATCTTGCCCTGAGCTCACCACTCCCTCTATTCCATTTCTTAGTCTGTTTATCTTCTTGAACACAGGACTTCACTCCACTCCACTTCCTGGTGCTCCTCTCATCCTCAAATTTTATATTTTTTGTAATTTACCCTGCTCCTTTTCATTATAAATCTTCATTAGAGTTACCGCAAGTAACCACACAACAGAGTCTATAGTAGGCTGTACTGAGGTTTCCTCTGCCAACAGAAGTGATCCAAAACTCTTCACTTTGGCCTTAGGCAGACTCTTCAGACAAGAGCAAAAGGCAGCCATGTTCTTCACCAAAATATCACAAAACTGGTCTCTAGGCCACATATTAACATTCTTCTCCTCTGAAACCTCTTGCTCCAGGCACCCACAGTTCAAATCACACTCAGCATCCCTGTCTTCCGTGTTCTACTAGGATGGCCCATTAAGCAGCACTTAAAGTGATCAACTGCTTTTCTAATCCACAGTCCCAAGGTCCATAGTCCTTCAAACAAAAGCATGGTCAGGCCTACCACAGCAATACCCCAGTCCCTGGTACCAACTTCTGTCTTTGTTAGGGTTTCTATTGCTGTGAAGAGACACCGTGACCACAGCAACTCTTATAAAGGAAAACATTTAATTGGGGCAGCAGTGAACAGTTTCAGAGGTTTAGTCCATTATTGTGGAGGGGAGCATGGTGGCAGGCAGACATGGTGCTGGAGAAGCAGCCAAGTGTCCTACATCTTGACTTGCAGGCAACAGGAAGTGGTCTGTCTCACTGGGCATGGCTGAGCATAAATGAGACCTCAAAGCCTGCCTCCACAGTGACACACTTCCTCCAGCAAGACCACACCCACTCCAACAAGGCCACACCACCCAATAGTGCCATTCCCTTTGGGGGCCATTTTCTTTCAAACCACCACACGTGTTTACCAATTACACAAGGCATCTTTTCATTTATAGTCATATTACTATTCCTCTTTTTGTGAAATGACTTCATTTGTTTATTTTCCTGATTTTATGTTTTTAGAATTTTATATGAGTATTGCATTTACACCCCCAACTCCTCCCAGTCTCTCTTACTCCTTCTCACAATCATGACTTCTGCAACCTGTTGGGTCCACGTGGTGGTGCTCTCATGTGTATGTGTGTAGACCACTTGAGACTGGGTAACCTATCAGGGGACTCGTCCCTCGAAGATGATGATTCTTCCTCTCTCAGCAGCCATTAACTGCCTGTAGTTCTTCATCTCGGGGCGGGGCCTTGTGAGATTTCCCTCATTCATGCTGGCACGTCAGCTGGTGTTGTCTCTCTGCGATACTTATTTAGTCACCCCATTGTAATTTCATAGGTGCAGCGTCTTTTCCTCATTGAATAAAAGATGTGTGTGTGTGTGTGTGTGTGCTCGTGCGTGCGCGCAAGCACCCACAGAGGCCAGAAGAAGGCAGCAGATCGCTTGGAGCCAGAGTTACAGGCAAGTATGAGCTGTCTCCTGTGGGTGCTGGGATATGAACTCCCATCCTTATGATCAAGTAGCAGGTTCTCTAACCACTGAGCCATCGCTCCAATCTTACCTTGGCTTTGTTCTTACCAAGTTTTCTATCTTTTCTCGTTCATTTATGGGAATTCTCAAAATCAGCTAGATACAACATTTGATATATTTATATGGGAAATGTTTTGGGCAACTTCACGGCTTTTCTCCATTTTTTTTTTTTTGTGGTGTCTTGTGGGAGCTTTTTAGAATCCAAAGTATTGTACTATTATTGATTTTTGTGTGTTGATCTTGTATTGAACAACTTTGCTGAACCTGGTCCTCCTGGACTTTCTGTATAGATAGCAGCATCTTGGACCTGAACACCTTGTAGTTTTGATTCCAACTTTTATACCTCACATTTCCTTCTCTGATCTTGGTAAATTGTGTAGTGTCTCTGAGACATATAAGCAATGATTCTTGTCTGATTTGGAAAAGATGTCTCTGATATTTTCTCATTGACTATGATATTTGTTTAAAATATGGCTTATGGAGGGCAAAGGCTTTCTTGATTATTGCTATTAAAAATTTGCCTTATAATATGTTGATTTTTATAAATTTCTTCATTTCCTGAGAGAACATGTTTATTTTCTAGCATTAAATCTTCCTTACACTCTGTGAGTCTGGTTTTCTGTTCTTATATAATACACATACATGTATATGCATACACACGACATAATTAACTTTAGTGACATTTGTAATTATATTAATAAGCAAGGTTGAGCTACAGCTGCCAGTATCACCATAAAAGTCATAGGAGAACCACAACGAGATACCATGATACACAGGTGTGGCTAAAGTTAAAAAGACTGGCAACATTAAGTGTTGGTGAAGACCTGGAACAACTAGGGGTTGTTGCACATTGCAGGAGAGAATGGTAAACAGTCTGACTATTCCAGAAACCAGTTTGCCAGCTTCTTTGCCATACAGCTAACCAGTTCCATGTTTGGATGGGACTCTGGGAGTAATATACAGCCTCACGAAACTCATCCTGAGTGCAGGTTAATTCAAAAGGTCCCTAATTATCACCAGTATAAACATCCCTTCCTGGTAAACGGACAAACAACTGAAAAATCTAAAACGTGGATGTGATGGCACCGTCCTGGACTTGAGAAACGGCAGAGGCAGAGGAAGGAGAATTGTTGTGAGTTCAAGGTCAGTGTGGTCTAAATAGCAAGTTCCAGGCCAACCAGGGAAGGGCTACATAGTGAGACCCTGTCTAAAAAACAAAGCATTATGCTAAATTAGAATTGAGACCCATAGGACCACATACTGTCTGATTCCCCTTTACATGACACTGAAGAAGAGGCAAGCTTTAGGAAGAGAGCTAATTAGTGGTTCAGGGGCAGAAAGATTAGTAGTGGGCAGCCAGCCCATTGCAGGGCACGAGAGAACTTGGTCTCCTCACCGACTGTACATGAGTAATTGGAAACTTTCATTATGCACAGACTGCATCTTCTTTACATGATCCATTAGCTTCCCAAAGAGGCGTTTACAGGCCAGAGACGACCAGCTCCCCAGGGTTTGGTCAAACTTGCCTTTAAAGCCTCACGGGTTGGGGGAGGGGAGGAGCTCAGTTGGTAAAGCAACAGGGCTGTGACTCAGTTCCCAGAATCCACCCCAAAAAGCCAGGCATTGTGGTGCAAGCTCAGAATTCTAGACAAGGGGATCCCTGGGGCTCACTGACCAGCCAGCCAGGGAATTCCAGGCCTGTGGGACACCCTGTCTCAAAAAACAAAGTGGATTGTACTTGAGATACATCATCACAAGATTAACTCCTGGCCTCCACACGTATGCACACACACGCGTGCTCGTGCATGTGTGCATGCACACACAGTCACACATACACACACATTCACATACATACACACATTCGCACACACCCTTTTCACGGGCCTGTTTTTGCATGTGACTGCATTTGAATCCCTCTCAGTTTCTCTAATGACTACAACCCATTCAGTTTCAGTTTCTTCCCACATTACTTTTAGGAAAATCACCCATTTTAATAGAAGTTCATGATATTTTCTTGTGTGTTAAAATTTTCCTACTGGTCCATATCTCCAACCCTAATCTCATTCCTAATATATATATTAGTAAATCTCTCTTGTCAATTTTCTAATATTGCCACAGATTAGTTATTTTACTTAACCTTTGAATTTTATATTGATCGCTGTTGTATGTGTGTATGATGGGTGTGTGAGGGAGAACATGTGTTGCTATGTGAGTGTGTGTTTCTGTGGTCCATATCTGGATCCAATACACGCATACACATATCTACACTCACACCGGGGCCCTTCTTGGTGTTGGTTTAAATGTCAGTTTCAAGGCTCTGAGTTTGAGTACACAGGCGAGTCTTTCTCGGAAGTCAGCTGTGTGCTTGGGGAAGCTCTCGGGAGCGGGCAGCTGGACGGGCGATTCAGCTGAGTTTGCTCTGTGTCTGAGCTTGGTCCTCACTTCACATCCCTTTCTCTTCCCTAGGTTGTTCCAGACTTCTCTGTCACCTCTACCCTGCATTCTGGGATGGAGCAGGGGAAGGAAGGCTCTTCTATCTAGTCTTCTGCATTTCCTAATGTGCTGCTAAGAGCACACACGATTTCTCCAGTGGGGTGTGCACACACACAAATATATATACGTGTCTATATATGTGTGTACATGTATGTATATATGCATGTATATATACACATGTGTATTTATAGATGTGTGTATACGTATATATTTATATGTTTGACTATATACATGTCTATACATGGGTGTGTGTATATGTGTATGTGTGTTGTAATTTAAAAATTAACAAATGTTGCCAGGTATGGGGGGACATACCTTTAATCCCAGCACTACAGAGGCAGGGGGAGGCAGATCTCTATGAGTTCAAGGTCAGCTTGGTCTACAGAGCGAGTTCTAGGCCAGCCTGGATTACAGTGTGAGGCTATCTCAAAAAGAAAAGAAAAATTAACAAATGTTTAATTTTTATTCATTTTAAGTTTAATTTAAAAATTAACAAATGATGGGCTGGAGAGATGGCTCAGTGATTTAGAGCACTGGCTGTTCTTCCAGAGCACCAGGGTTCAATTCCCAGCACCCACATGGCAATTCACAACTGTCTGTAACTCTAGTTCCAGGGGGTCTGACACCCTCACAGCAATGCACATAAAAAAAGTTAAATAAATTATTTTTTAAAAATTAACAAATGGTGACTTCCATATAAGGGAGCCCTCCATGGCCATGAATTCAAACAACCAGAACTTGCAAACATTTTTTAAACCACGTCTGCAGTGAACATGAGCAGGCTCTTTAAGTCACTACTCAGTGAAGAAAACAGCAGTTACAGCATTTGCTCTGGAAGAGCTGATGCCAGTGATGTGGAAAGGATTCTAAATGTGCAGGAGGATGGCATGGGCACCCTGAATACACCACCATATAAGAAATTGGGCACTCTGGGACTTGGAAATCTCTGGGGATCCTGGGAGTGCCCCCATAGTGAATGACAGCTGGATATACACTGTAAACCTCACGGCCTCGGCTTCCAGGCCCCCCTTTCCCTGGCACAGCTTTTCTCCCTCCTTCTTCCTGGGGCTCCAGCCGGCCTGCCCTGGGGCTTTGCTGTGTTCTACTTTCGTTTGCCCAGTTAACCGTGGCCCACATCCTCTGGAAGCAGAGTGCTCAGCTCTGGAGTTTATGGACAACTGACCTCAGATGCCCAGGTCACAGGGTGACTCAGCACCCCCACCCCCACTTCAGCGTGGGCACAAGACCCAGAGAGCAGGGATGGAGAGAATCTGCCAAGGAAACAGAGGAGGGGAAGCCAGCAGCCAGCTGTGGGTCAGCTCTTGGGAGTGATCCCCCACATCGACCCCCCAACCCCGGCCCGGCTATCATCTTGTTTTCTCACTTCTCCTGGCCTGTTTCTGACCAACTAACTCAGCTCTAGGCTACATTGGCCGAGAACTCTGCTGGGACTTGCTTCCTCTAGGAATCGGTTTTTAAAATTGTTGCTGTTTTCTGGTCTCATTGCTGGAGGATTGAGCTCTGGGTCCTGTGCCTGCTAAGCAAGTGCTGTCCCATTAACCATATCCCCAGCCCCATACAGGTGGTTGGGTTGAACTCTTTTATTTTATGTATGTAGGCATGTATGAATGTATGCATGCATGTATGTATGTATGTATGCATGTATGTATGTATGTATTTGAGACACGGTCTCATGTAGCCCAGGCAGCCTCAAACTGGATGTGTAGCTATGATGACCTTGGACTGGATCCCCCTTCCTCCACCTCTCAAGTCACTGACATTAGAGGTGTGTGCCATCATGTTCAATTTTCTGCAGTGCTGGGGATCGAACCCAGGGCTTTGTGCATGTCAGGCAAGTACTCGGCTGACTAACTGACTAAACTCCATCTTCAGCCTCATGTTTGAATTCTCATTTCTCTACATTCACTACCATTGTCAGTCACACGGGGGAAACCGCATAGCAGTGTTTGTTGATCGATGGCTCTGACCTTTACTTTCGTTTTACCAAACACTTTTTGCATGTGTTACCTCCCTGGCTCCTTTGACCAAGCCTACAGAGATGACATTATAAGTGATAGGATTCACATAATGAAGTATAAAACAGAAGTCAAGGGAGGCGCTCTGCTCTGGGAAGCTGGGGTAGGATTTGAACTTAGGTATACTCCTCCAAAGAGACAGCCCTAGGAGGCCACTCAGCCGGTAAGTGTCATCCTCAGGTAGAGCTATGTGCACCCCAAGCAGAGAGGCTCCTAGCCATCCCCCCATGCTGGATCTGCCCTCTCCAGGGTGGGGAGAGGGTGACACCAGGCAACGGCTGCCTCCTGGCATTCCCCACCCCGTCTCCCAGGCCAGCTCCATCTGGCCAGCTCACAGCCACTGCCTCCACTTGCCTGTGCACAACAGAGCTCCCTGGGCACTTCAGATGATGAGTGGCTTCCCCCTGCCCATAACGACAGGAGGGAGATGTTCCTGTCCAGAGGGGAGAGAGAGGGAGCAGAGGAAATCAATATTGAGAATGATGGGTCTGTTCTGTGCCTCCCTGCTCCAGGCCCTCCTCAGAGGCAGCCGATAAAATAATGCTAGTTTTGATATTAATTGATCTTGAAGCTGGGTGAACCTGGCAATGCCCCCTTAATAGCTAGCCACCACCTGCTGGCACTGGTTGACAGTGAACTCTCAATCAATGTGCACAAGTGCCCTGTCTGACTCTGTACCTTGCTTCTCCCTGACCCCACACTGGTGTCCAACTGCAGGGCTCTGAGGGTCAGGGAGGAGGCTCTCCAGGAGGGAAGAGGCACTACTAATGTAATTGACAATCCAGCTCCCTGCCAGGTAGAAATTCCTCCCTGCCCCAGATTCAGATGCATTCATTTCATAGCTAAGCTGAAATCCAAGTGTTACAGACAGTATTATCAAGCCACTAACACTCCAGTCTGAATGTTCACAGCCTTCTCATGAGGAAAATCATAAAGCCTGCTTCAGGGACATGGCAAGGGGTGTATGAGGTGATTCACACCTACATTTGGCCCTCCCATCAGCTACTCTGGCCTGGGCCCTCCAGTTCCTAACTGGCTTACCATCTGGGTGCTCTGGCTAGAATTAGCCTCTTAGGATCTCTATTTCCTCCAAGAGGAACTCTCACTGGTATTATGAGGTGGGATGATATGTCCTTGTGAAAGTGCCAGAACCAGGCAATATGGCATCATAAATAGGAGTTGGCATAGTTCCTGGCACAGGATGGCTGTTCCCCCATCAAGCTTCTAGAATATTTGGAAGTATAAAGATGAAGGGAGAACACTGAGGCCTCCCTAGGACAACTTCAGAGAGGGCAGAGGAAGGTGCAGAGGCCACACAAAGGTCAGCCACCACTTCATACCTGGTGCTGAACCTGTGGATAGGGGCATGGGAAGGATGTCTGGACCAGCCCTGACCCTCAGAGAACTGATACCTCCAGCCTATGGCCCTGCCCTTCATGTCTGCAGGGGCCAATCAGTGTTCTTGGCACAGAGAAAGCAGGTGTGTAACATGAATCTTATAAGGTCTTATAATAAAAACAAACAAACAAACAAACAAACAAACAAACCCGGAGCCAGATACCGGGGTTGAAAGTTAAAAGATCGAAGAAACTGAACAAGCCAGCCATGTTCTTACCGCTACGAAATCCTCAGACTCAAGAGAGAGACTTCCTGTTTACTCACGCCTTGTATACCTTTCTGTACCCTGCCATCTTACTTCCTTTCTAGTGCTGGGATTAAAGGCATGTGCCACCACGCCTGGCTCTATTCCCAATGTGGCCTTGAACTCATAGAGATCTGGATGGATCTCTGCCTCCTGAGTGATAGGATTAAAAGTGTGTGCTACCACTGCCTGACCTCTACGTTTAATATAATAGCTGGCTTTGTCCTCTGATCCCCAGGCAAGCTTTATTGGAGTACGCAATATAT
This sequence comes from Peromyscus nudipes, assembly GCA_902168325.1. NCBI lineage: Eukaryota > Metazoa > Chordata > Mammalia > Rodentia > Cricetidae > Peromyscus > Peromyscus nudipes. The sequence goes on along the minus strand of CABHPH010162167.1, from coordinate 39,216 downwards.
CACCACACTGGTGGGTTGAAAGGATTTGCCCAATGCAAGTTATTCCTAGGGCTATCTCCCAAAAAGCTACAAAAGCCATGAGTTGCCCATTTAAGTACTCTGTCAGTTCTGGTCCTGGTTCCAGCCCTTCCCAACAGAGTGACCTTGAGTAGGACAGTCCATCTTACTTTCTGCATCTCTACAGGGGTGATAAAAATAGAACTCCTTTTGTGGAGTTGTGTGCAGGTGGATGGAATGAGTACAGAGCTGGGCCCAGCACAGAGACACCCCAGTTGGGCACTTTCTGATTATGACTACAGGCCTTTTACCAGCATGCACCTGCACTGGGGCCTCAGGTGACATCAGGTGACAGTCACATCTGCCAAGAGCAGAATTCCTCCTGTTTGAAACACTCTTGTTCATTGAAGCTGAAAAGGGGCTCTAGCCATTGCCCCTCATAACTGTTACTGTTTGGAAGGAGTCTTCTTAGCATTCAGGCCCTTGACCTTGGCCTGAAACTCACAGTAGTTGGACCTGGCATGTGTAACAAGAACAAGATAGGACACAGAGACCCTTGTGCCTGGCTGCCATCCTGCAGGTAGCTAGGATCAGACAGTTGACCCTGGTGGGGAGGAGCCCGTGGCTATGGACCTGTCTTGATTAGACCGAGGTCTAGGTGGTTCCCCTATCAAATCCCCAGTCATCCTCTACTGTGGGAGCGACACCCGTCACCCCCCAGATGCTATAGTCCGTTGTCAAGGGAAGCTAGGACAAGAAATCAAGCAGGAACCTGGAAGAATGCTTGTTACTGCTTCAAGCTGTCCGCAGCTGATGGGTGGATGAGTGGTGTGGTCTGTCAAATGGAAGGAATCTCTTGGATTGGTGAACTTGTTCGGAGGGTAAGAGTGCTTGCAATACAAGCATCCTCATCAAGCATCCAACTCAAGTTCACATCCCCAGCACCCACATACAGAGCTGTGTGGCCATGTGTGCCTGTAACTCCAGTGCTGTGAGGGGGGGATAGAATGGTGGGGGAACAGAAGGATTGCTGGGGTTTGCTGGCCTCTAGCTCAGCTCCAGGTTTGGCGAGACCCTGTCTCAAGGGAGCAAGGTAAAGAGTCATAGAGCTGGACACCCAATGCCCTCCTCAGGCCTCCAGCTGCACATGGGTATGCACACTGCACACATCTGTGCTCATATACCACACACACACACACACACACACACACACACACACACACACATGAGAAGGTGGCGGCGGGTGAGGGGGGGGGAGAAATCTCAATACATTTCAGCTAGGAAAGTGTGAAATGAAAGACATCAGATACAGCCTCACATCACACGTTTATATGAAATGGCCTGAAGGTGAAGTCACAGGGCTAGGAAACAAACTGGTGGTTGCTGGAATCTCAGGGAAATGGGGGCTCAAGGGAGGGTGATTACTGGGGCGCATCTCCATTTTGGGTGACCATGTTCTAGGGAGCAAGGCAGCTTCACCACTGGATTATGAAATGTCATTGAATTAGACATTGAAAGTGGCAAAGGCTGGCAAAATGAGACATCAAGTGAAGTGCCCGTCATGAAAATATGAGGACCTGAGTTTGGCTCCCCAGAACCCATACAAAAGCCAGGCCAGCACGGCAGCCACCTGTAAGTCCAGTGCTCAGGACATGGGGACAGAGTTGGCAGGCTAGGCCAGTCCAGTTTGCAAGCTCTGGGTTCAGAGAGCCTACCTCAGTGACTAAGGAGCAGAGGGGCTGAGGAAGACACCTGAAGTCAACCTCAGGCCTCCGCATGTACCTCCTCCCACACATGTGAGCATAAATACATGTACACCACACACACACACACACACACACACACAGAGAGAGAGAGAGAGAGAGAGAGAGAGAGAGAGAGAGAGAGAGAGAGAGAGAACTAAAATGGTAGACTTACTGTGCACAGCATAGCCATATTGCAACACTCCCTCCAGGAGAGAGGAGAGACTCACGGGGAAGCTAAGAAAACTTAAAAGGGCCCAGAAACTCATAAAAATGACTAAGCTTAGGAAACTGACAAAGTTACAAGATGTACAAGGCGAATCCTCAAGGTGATAGCTGCAAACCATTGCGGGTGGGGCAAGACCGCATGGAGCTGTCTGTCAGGTGTGCAGCTCTCTGGAGTCATCTCTTACTCTGGGGTGGGCTTTTAGGAGATGCAGCCACCTCCAACTCACCCATCCTCCTATAAGGAACCCCAGTAAACTCACTGGTTCACCGAGCTACACTGGGATGGAATCAGTTCTTTGGTCTATTGTCTGCGTCCTATCTGGGGAGAACAGACATCTGTCCACTCCTCCAGCCAAAAGTTACACAGTGTACACACACACACACACACACACACACACACACACACACAATTGAATGCATTTCTTTGAAAGGGCACCATTCATATTAATTTAGGGGTACATACTACAAGTATGTGTACATAAGCAATGGAAAGAGGGCAGGAACTGGGGGCTGAGAGACTAGAAGCCATGTGTTCATCAAGGGGTGAGACCCAAGTATACACTAATTGCCCCAACCCCTTCACATCATTGCTCATGCTGAGAACTCTGCCCTGATAGCCACATGACCTGCAGCCCCAGGCAGCAGGAGGGCCAGGCCTCTTGCACATCGAGAGACCTATTGCCTCTGGGAGCAGCTGAGGACCAGACTCCAAAGATGGAACCTGCTTCAAAGTCCCTGGTCACTAAACTCTGGAGGGTCATGACTAGACTTGGGCACACAAATGTCTTGGGCATTGGCAGAGCCACAGTGTGTATGGGTTTCTATGACACAGGGGTGGTTGCTATTTGGCAAGCAGTTTGGAAACACTGCTTGGTGTTCCTGGTCTCAAGGGACAGCACTGGGGGGAAACTGGCTGCTGCTATGCACCAAGGATGCCCCCAAGGCACATAAGGTCCCAGATAGGGCCATCTTGGAAGGCTTCCTGGAGGAGGTGACACCTGGCTGAGTCACATGGTTTCCATCTGGAGGTTCATTTCAGATGAAAAGAAGACAGTTTTACAAGAGTCCACCCCCAGGTTAGATGTTTTGGTTACATTTTTTTCTTTGACAAATTTTGTTGATTCATGAAGCATAGGAAACCAAGTTCAAGTCTTAGCTCCACTGTTTTTCAGCCGGGTGTCTTGAAAGCAGTTAGTGGCTCTCTTGGTGCCTTTGTTTCCTTGTCTATAAAATGTGGCTCATGGGGGCTTGGGAGAGTGCTTGGTTTGTAAAGTTCTTGCCTTGCAAGGATGAGGACATAACTTCAGTTCCTGGAACTCGCATAAAAAAGGCAGGGCTGTAAAGTAGACATGGGCAGATCTGAGGTTTGCTGGCCATCCAGCCTAGTCCATTTGGTGAGCACTAGCCCAGTGAGACACCCTGTCTAAAAATAAAAATTAAAAAAAAATAAAGGTGGAAAGTCCCTGAGGAACAATACCTGAGAGAGTCCTCTGGCCTCCACATGTCTGTGTGCAACTGTACACACGTATCTGCACACACATGCTCTCTCTCTCTCTCTCTCTCTCTCTCTCTCTCTCTCTCACACACACACACACACACACACACACACACACACACAGGGCTCATGGTAACGGTCTCACAAATTCATTCTCCAGTTGGACAAAGTCAGCAGAGTACCAGCTTGGGGGAACACAGAGGAGGAAACACACCATCGTCATTACCGTTGTGCCCATTTCTCGGCAGGTGGTGGCTCTGGGACCAGGGTCACCAACATAGTGGTCTATAAGGACACACTGGGGTCACTCTTTGCAGACACAAACTTCAGCCAAACTGGGTCTAGACACCACGAAGAGGGTGGGCGGAGCTCCGTGCCCACAGCACCAGGAGGGTGAGCTGGGTACAGGCGTAGCAAAGATCTCTAGTCATGCAATAACTGCTCACCACTTCATTTCAGGATTAGAGAAATGGAGGCTCAAAGAAGTCTAGTGACTTTTCCAAGGCACACAGAGCAGCTGAACTTCAGACCACATGCTGGTGAGTCCACTGCATGGATGGTGGGGGAGGGGCTCATGATTGACTGCCTGGGTTTTCATTCCCAAGGGATGGATGGTGTAGCCACTGACATGGCAGTACGGAGCATCACCAAAGGCTGAGCAGACAGGACACACACTAGACTTTGTACCCATTGTTAGCTCCCAGGATACACCATTCTATACTCCCTCCCTTTAATGGAAGCACTAGAGACCTGTGCTCCTACACAGTCTATCCCTGGAGGGACAATACAGACCAGAGGGTACAGGTAACTCTATAACCCAGGCTTTTCCACCAAAGTCAAGGATATTCTCATGCCCATCTGTACCCTTCACTGCAGCCTGCAGGGAGGTGAATTCCTGGTACAAGGGTCTCTCATTAGCTTGGGTGCCCCTCAAGCAGGCTGGCAGATGCCTCTCTTCCAGGCACCCTTCTACCTGTTTCCTCATCCAGGGATCCATGGTCAGGGAAAAGCATCAATGGCTTCCTAGCGGTGACCTGGGAGGTCATTGGTGTGTAGTCACTGTGAGCTGCTTCCCTTTTCCCAGTTCTGAGCTATTTTTTCAGCCTCTATTTTTAAGAAGGACCCAGCTTCCCATATATACTGCTTGATCAATAAATAAGGGCCTACGGGGGCTCATTGAGACATTGACTTCTGCAGGAGGCAACTTCTAGGGGAGGGAGATGGTCTCATCGACTCTGCTCCACTGAGGAACATTTTACTTTTGAGTCCAGTCTCATTTGCAGGGGAGGTCAGGTCAGCATTAGCAGAGGGAGATGGCGAGCCAGGCTTGGAGAGACACTGCCTCACACAGTGTTAGCTTCCTCTTGCATCTCTGATTCTTGAGCTCACGTCCCTCATCCTCCTGGGATACTGGTCTCGACCTCAGCAGACAGCCCTGGCACGGTTTGGTTCAGTATTGCATGCAAAGTCAAAAGCAAGAGATTTGTCTAGGAGCAGGAGGTGCCACTTACCTCCTGGTTCCCGGCTGGTAGGTACATAGTGACAGGCCTGGGGCATATGAGCACTAAGGATAAACACTGTCCACAGTGAGCACCGACATGTGGGGGTCACCATCCTCAGAGAAAACAGAAGCCCTGGGAGAAGTTTAGAGAGGGGCTAGAGCTGAGGGCTAGCGCAAACTCAAACTGCACAGCCCCGAAGTGTGCTTGGCAGGAGACAAGAGTGTGGGCTGCCCATGCTCACAGCCCCGTTGCACCTTCTTCCAAGTTCCTCCACCCTTCTGGACTTCACTCTTCACAATCGAAAAACTGAGTAATGGAACAGTACTTGCCTCTGTCAACGTCAGCTAACTGTAGTCAAGATGGCGCAGGCACTCAGCAGGCTGTGAGTGCTCCTAGCAAAAGCGCAAAGTCCTCAGAGATAGAATTATCAGACTCCAGCCACCTGTCCCTAACCCCATTCACACATCCAACCCAACCACCCCCTCCTTAGTTCTTCCCTGACATTGCTGCTTGACAGGTGGGTCCCCAGATTTCTGCACATCTTGCTCTCTCCCCTCCCCCTTTCCCCTCTCTGCTGAAATGTCACCTACTCAGGCAGGCCTTTCCTGAGTGAGGCCCCTTTTGAAAATGGCAGCCCTGCCCCATCCACACTCTTCAGCCTCACTCTGCCTTGCCATAACTTTCACCAGGAAGCTGGCTGCTTTTTGCTGCTTTCACATAATGCTGCTCCTCAGGGAACGGGACTTTTTTTTTTTTTTTTCCTGGTTTATTCTTAGCTAGATCTCTAGTGATTCTCAACTGCAGGCTGCCTTGCTCCCCAGAGAATATCAGGCAATGTCTGAGGACAGCCAGGTGTGTAAGTGAGTGGGTGTTCCTGGTATCTAGTTGGTGGAGACTGAGAGCATCCTGCAATACAAGGTGAGCCTACTTGCCAATAAACACAAGACTACCCATCTCCCAAAGCCAAGAACACCACAGCACCCCCGTCACTTAGCTCAGTGGTTGGTGCAAGCATCCTTGGTGCTCAGTGGGAGGTGCTCATTTGGAGGAAGAAAGACACACTGCCACCATCAACATTATGTATAAGAACCAAAAAAAAAAGAAAGAAAAAGAAAAAAGAAAAAAAGAAAAGAAAAGAAAAAAAGAATGATTGTCCCTTGGGCTGGTGTTGTAGCTCAGCTCAGTTGGTAATGTGCTTGCCTACCATGTATGAGGTCCTGAGCTTGGTCCCCAGCATGGCATAAACCAGGCAAGGTGGTACATGGCTATAATCCCAGCATTTGAGAGCTAAAGATAGAATGAGGAGTTCAAAGTTATCCACAGCTAGACGGAGAGTTTAAGGTCAGCCTGAGGTACATGAGACCTGGAGCTTTATTAGAAAACAAAAACATCAAAACAAAATAAAATAAAAATGCAGGGCCATTATGATAAATTAGTGACCCATTACGTCTCCTTTCGGGTTGCATCTCTGCCTTCTGGACACTGAGGATGGGCTGCAAACACTCACCTTTGGACTATCAGAAGCCAGGACTGCAATGGCGGCAGGACATGGTGTCCACAGAGTCAGGTGATGTTTATCTACCCCTCTCCAATGAGGTTGTCCCATGGGCTCTCTCAGCAGGAACTTCCCCCAGTTCTCCAGCATGCCCCACATAGGTATACTCAGAACCCCACAAACCATTCAGGCTGACTCCAGTGGGATCCCTCTGTCCCTCCAGCCTCCATTAGCCCTGGAGCCACCTTGGGTGTGGGTGAACCACTCTGTTTCTGCCTCTTTCCAGAGAGGTGATACAGTGGGGTGTGTGTGTGTGTGTGTGTGTGTGTAAGGCACACGTGGTGAAAGCTCTTCTCTAGTGTCCTTCTTCTGCCCCCTAACTAACAATTTAAATAGCCAGAACCACAGCCTAGGCTCCAGATTCCAAGAATGCTGCATAGCTGCCACCAGGGCTGGGGCTGTGTACGAGAAGAGACATGCTGCATGGCTGGCTGATGCTTTGCTTTGGGGCTTCCTTGCCTCCCACAGAGCCCTGCAGCTCATCCCCAGTCTGTCAGCACCGTCTACCCCTGGCTTCCTCGGCAGGCGCCCACCTCCCGTTCCCACAGAGAATCTCAGTCGAGGTCCAGCCCTTCCCTGCCCACCACCTGCCACCTGCCTGCCCAGCCTTTTTTTCCTTCCAGGCTACTGGGTCTCTTTCTAGGGACCCTAAAGTTGGCAAAGCCCATTTTTCTCTCCGGCACCCCCATCTCTTTCCCCTTCTGCTCTTCTGTCCTCATCCTCTTTTCTTTAAGGTCCTGAAAATCTCTAGGCAAGCCATTGCTGTGAAGGTTTAGTAGCCGACATGGGATACAAGGCGGTGGACCAAAGGGCTGAATCTTTCACGATGGAGTATTAAACATCAGACAGCTATACTTGGGGAGAAATGGATATTTGCTGAGCAGGGGCTTTACTAGTGACTCTAAATCACATGCAGCTGTCCCCAGTTCTGCAACATGTAAGACTGACATCAAACTCAGGATGAGGCGACAGACAGACAGGCACATGGTAAAAGAGCAGCTGGCAATGACCCAGGAATCTGCAATGAATGGACCGAAGCCTGGGGAGGCAGTGATAGCTCCCCCTAGAGGCAGGGCTCCATAGTTGCAACTCCTTTATCCTCACTCTGGGAATCTAAACTCAATCTGAGCTCTCAAGCTGTGACATTCACACCATGTTCTCCCTCTCCGAGGACTAATGGGCATCCTCACTACGTGGTCACCATCCTCAAGTCCAGCGTGTGAGGAAGCTGAGGCAGCCCCGGACATTTCTGCGAGTGGGTACTGTCATTAGTGACCTTATTTTGTTCTCACGACTGACAGCCTGGCTTTACAAGAGGAGGAAACGGAGCCCCCAAGAGGTTCTGTGACTTACCTAATGCCACGCTGTCAGGGGTGAGCAACTGGGCTTCGAGTCTGTGTTTTCCATCACAAACTAAGGCCAGTCTCTTCCAGCTGTATGTGAACAGTTCAGCTACCATGTCCCCAAGCCCTCTCCCGGGTCACAAAACCCTGATGCCTCCAGCCTGGAAATGGTTGGGATTTTTGCCTTCTGTGTGGCAAGAAGAAGGTGAGAATATGGAAAACCTGGACACAAAGCCGACAAAGGTGTTCAGGTTTCTGAACACCCTGGGAGCCAGCCTTGAGAGGGACTCCCTCTGCAGCACATGGCTTCTCAGCCAGGCACTCAGTATGGTTTCTAATCCCTTTCAGCCCTAGGATTTGATTTCACTTTAGAAGACTTAACATGTTGCAGCTTCATCAATTGCCAAGCTAGAATTCCAGTAAAGAGATCAAACCATTAAAAGGGGCACTTTGGAGTGGCTGAGGGGAAATGGGGGGTGCTCCTGGGCTTTGGTGTTTCCCCAAAGCATAGAAGGGATCCCCATGTCTTAAGCTCTTACACCACAGGTTTTTATCAGCTCTGGTGCTTTTGGCAAAGCCTCTTCCAGCTACCAACCCTCTCCAGACATCCTTCTGTCCCCTGGGGCAGGCAGGATGAGTGCAATATAGACAGATCAGATGTCCTAAGGTGAACAGGTAACTTGGGGATGGGTGAGACCCCTGGGAAGTGAGTCCAATCACAGACCAACAGCTTGGGGAGTTTGGCCCTCAGAGACTCGCAGCCCAGCTCAACAGGTGGCGGTGGGCTTTCCCTCTCTCCCTGCTCCCCGCAACCAGGTCATTTCTTCCAGTTCGACTCAAGTCTGATGGGAAAGTGTGGCTTTGGCTTTGGAGTGGGCGAATTGCTCTGAAGCGTTTGCAAAGAGGGGGCGTCATGGTCCCCAACCCCTGCACACACACACACACACACACACACACACACACACACACACACACCACAGAAGCACGGTGCACGCCCCACCCTGCTCCTGGCTACTCAGTAAGGAGGCCAGCCCTACGCAGTGGCGGTGGCACCACTGGAGATCGTCGCTTCCCGGACACCCGACAAGGAGAGGATAGCCTATCCCTCCGGCTCATCTTGGCTCTTACCTCGCGGCCACGACCCCAGACTCGCGTGGAAGGTCCCTGGCGGGCTGCGCGCGGTGGAAGGTACTGCGCTGCCTGCTGGGCGCCCGCCCCGTCCGGTCCGCCGGAGCCGCTCTGCGCCAGCGACCGTGGCGGTGGCAGCCGCGGAGCCCGGGACTCGAAGAGGGCGGGGTCTGGGGCGGGGCTTGGGCGGGGCCTGCCCGCCCTATGCTGTCAGTTGCGGGTGGGCTTTGATACTGAAGGATGCTGTTTTCCACTGAGGGGAGAACCCTTGGGGTGGGGAAGCACCCTCGTGGAGATTTTAGGTGAAGAGCTTGAGGGAGGGTGTCGTGGAACAGGGGAGGTTTTCTGGATCAAGAACACCTGCCTTGAGTCAGACCCACCTTCCCGTGCCAGATGAAGAGAACACTGCTCCAGCCCCAGTCAGTTGTTTGAGTCCTGAGGGCCAGGCACTAGTCAAAGCGCTTTTCAGGTCCTCAGTCATTTGACTCTCACAACAGTCCCATTTCATGGGTGCTAACGAGGAGACTTGGATCCAAGACATGTGCCTGAAGGCAAGCTACACAACCAGATCTGCAGCTCACAGCTTCCTGGCTCTGACGTTAAGCACTTTCTCCTTCTCTAAATTGTGAAGTGGAATACAGGGCTTCCATGGTTACGTCTAGCACCGTCAAACTTAATTTCACAGGCTTATGGGGCCCTGGACAATTTGCAACTGGAGCCACGGTGTGGCGTGTGGTGAGGGGCTATCCAGCCAGGTTGGCTGGGAAAATGCAAGATTTCACTTTCTGGCTGGAACATCTGCCCCTCTCCATTTCTCTGCAATGGCAGCTGATACCTTTGTCCACACGTTCGTGAGCCTTGCATACAGTGGCATTTGCTGCAAGCTGGAAGGGTGCCCTGCAGGCCTGGAGGCTTGGCCAGCCAGCCAGGCCCCAGGGAGCTTCCAGCAGCAGCTCTGTCAAGTTCCTACAGGTGATGAAGTGGGTCAAGATGGGGAGGGTGTGTGTGTGTGCGCTGAGTCGTCAGTAGTGAACACATTCTCCCCAGACCAGAAGCACCACCTGTATGGAAGCCCTAAGGTCACCTGATTCAGATAGCATGGGTGGACGCTGCCATATATGAACTGCACCACATACTAGTGATGCTCTCTCTGGTCAAAGGATTCATTTCTCCTCTTCTCTGGGCCCTTCTCCCATAAGCGTGGCAATGATAAGTTGACTGGCAGTCTCCTTGATTATACTGTGAGCTTAGGCAGAAGGCTTGGCACATAGCAGGTGCGAGGGAGGTGTTTATTGAATGAATGACTGAAAGTTGGATAAATTTTCCAGAGACTAAAACTGCCAAGGAGATAATCACTAAACAAACTAAACTACAGGTGTTGCGGACCCGCGCTAAGAAAAGACAAAGAAGATCTGAGTTTGAGGCCAGCCTGGTCTACAGAGTGAGTGTCAGGACAGCCAGGGCTACATGGTGAGAACAGGCTGACCTCAGACTCACAGAAATCTGCCTGCCTCTGGCTCTGAGCTGGGATTAAAGGCATGTGTCACCATGCCCAACTTTTTCTTTTTCCTATGAAACTCTTTACAAAGGGCATTTCCAGGGATGCTCATGGCCTCTTTCCCAGTTCTTCTGCCCAAGGCAGTGTGCCCCAAGACTTAGCTGGTTGAGAGAGAAAGGATGTGGGTTTGCTGGAATGGGGTCTTCAACCTGAGTCTGCCACCTAACTAGTTGCGTGACGTCAGACAAATTAGTTAACCTCTGTGAGCCTCAGTTTGGTATAATCAGGGTATGCCTTGCACAGTTGAACAGCCTTCTCAGGAAGGCTGTTTGGTGTATTCACTGATAAGCTTTCCCACCTCATAATTCTTAATCTTTTTGGCTTTGAGGCTCTGACATTTTTTGCACAGGCTCCCTCCTCCCCGTGCAACCAGAGCTGGTGAGAATCTTGAGCTCCTTGGGCCACTGGGATACTTCTGAGACCTTGTGGGTGAAGAGGCGTGACCCCTGACGTGGCCCATATGAAAGTTACTTCCTAGTCCTGAGATCTGGACATGTAGGGATGAGGAGCATTTCAGTAGTAAGCAGAGGGCAGAGAGAGGAGTTTGGAGCAGAGGGAGTGGCCAGTGTGGACCTAGGTCTGAGTGAGAGTAGGCAATTTCACTCAGGCTTGAAATGCAAATGAGCTAGGGTCCGGTGGGCATGGCTAGCACAGGAGCAACAGCCTTAGACACAGACAGGGATTGTGGAAAAGCCCTTCTGAGCCCTTTCAGGAGTCTTGCCCTCAGGCTGGAGGACCCCTGAGCTGGGGCCGGAAAGGGAGGCAGCTCTAAGCAGGGTCTCCATCCTAGCTCTAGCTCAGCAGGGCTGGCTGCAGATGAGGACAGGCCTTGAATGGCAGGAGAGGAAGCCTGCCCAGAGGCTGCCAATACAGCGGGCTGGAAACGCTCATGTCGGCATAATGGGAAAATGCTGTAGGTGTGAAAGCCAACAGCTGTGCTTGGGGACTTGGGGACTCCGGGCCTGATGAATAATGGAGCAGATCTCCCTCCCTGGCTCTCTTTTTTCGATCCTTTCAATAATTCATGCATTCCCTGTTGGGCGAGGAGTTTCATGAAACACAAGCTTTCTCTGAATCGGCAGCTGAGTTGAGCTAGTCTGAGCTTCCACACATTAGGTCTTAATTAGGAACACCCTGCCACTCTCCACACGTGAGTGTCAGCTTTGCCCAGTGAGCTCTGTGTACATGCAGAAGAATATGTCCAGTTGTGTCTGGGGGTGGGAAATGTCTTCTTGACAGCCTCCTCCTGACCCTAGGGCGGGGGAGATGGTGACAGGTGTCACTTTCAGGTGTCTGCTCTGTCAGCCGATTCTCTCTGCTTTTGGGATCATGGAGACGGGAGACATGCTGTCTTCTGTCTCCTGAGTTCCTGTACGTGATAATGAGCAGTTGAACTTCCTGGATGACTTTTGATAGACACATGCCATGGGCAAGAAAAGGCAAGCTGGTTGTTCCCTCCACAGAGTGTGTGCTGGTGCTCCTGCCTTGCCTTGTGGGCTGATTGCTACATAGTGAGCACCGAGGAGCTGGGCTGGGAACCCAAACTCTAGGTCACAGGGGTGGTCCCCACAGATGTGAACCTGTCAGTGATAGACAGGTGGCAGCACCCTTTCAGTATCAAGGACAAAGGAAGTCAGCGCTTCTCTCCAGATGCAGGCCGGGTTTGTAGAACTGTGACTTGAGGACACATGTCTATCTATGTCTTTGGAGATGAGATAAGGAGAAGGAAGATAGCCTGGGGGAGGTGAGAAGAGCAGAGCAGGCAGGAACTGAGTACAATGTCTACCCATCCTCATGGAGGGCTGATGGCTAATCCTGTAATCCCTGTCATTCATTACTCAAGACAATCACATACTAAGTGTGGTCTCTGTGTTGGCATAGTTGATTCTTAAAGCAAAGCTGCCAGCTCAGACGTCATCACTGCCTGTGGGGAACTGGATGCTTAGCGAGGTAAATTTCCCCAGAGGCAGCCAGATTCCAATGCCCAAAGGAAAATGGCAAGTTCAGGCTCTGTTTATCCAGGCATCACCCATGCTGAAGGAGAGAGCAAAAGCCAGAATCTTCAGGCTGCTTTCAGAGACAAGGCCCCAGGTCCCAAGAGCTGATCATAACAGGAGAGTCAGGGAGCTCTTTTGAGTCACACAGCTCAGACTGGGCAAGCAGGGACAGCTGGGGATGACAGGATGATTGGCCACAGGGCTTAAAGAAGAGTAGCTTCAAGAAGCCAAAGTCCAGGGCTGGTGATGTGGTCCAGTTGGTAGAATGCTTGCCTGGCATGCACAGTATCAGTTTGATTTCAAGCACCACACAAATCAGGTATAATGGTGAAGATCAATAATCAACCACTTAGGGAGTGGAGGCAGGAAGATTAGTTCAGGAGTTCGAGGTCTTCCTCAGGCACATAGTAAATTTGAGGCCATCCTAAACTCTAAGAGACTCATGAGGAAGAAGGAGGAGGAGGGGGAGGAGGAGGAGGGGAGAGGAGGAGAGGGAAGCGGGGAGGGGAGAGGCTGGCAGGTGGGGACCTGGAAGGTCAGACTTTGTTATTTGCTCTCCAGCTCTTTTTTTTTTTCTCTCTGTAAGTGGCTTCCTTTTCTTCCTGCACTTGACTTTGCTGGTCTGGGAATGGCACATGTTCTACAGAGACACTGGTATATTCTCCCTTGCCCCCTGTTCTTTCAGACCCAGCCACATCCCTCCATTTTTCCATCAGCCAGTCTGAGCTGTTTTCTATGCTCCCTCCCAGCCACCCACCCCTCTCCTTCCCACAGCCCAGTAAGTGCCTTGCTGAGGCTCCAGGCCCAGCAGGAAAAGAAGTGATTTCCTTTCTTGCTTGGGAACACGTTCTCCCTTATTCTCCAGGCAGCATCCTGTGGAACCCGGGTGATGACATTGGTGCCCGCACTCCCACCTGGTGACTGCCACAGCAGCTCTTGTTCCCAGCACGGCTGTTCTCCATGTTCTCAGGGCTGAGTTCCCTGCTTGCTCAAAGGCCAGCTGTTCAGCTTCTGCTCTCCTGCGTCGTCCCCTTGGTAACTCAATGATTGCTTCTAAAACAGTTTCAAGGTCAGGGAAGCCCATCCGCAAAATGAAGATGTCTCTCGATTTTGATTCTGGAGAAAGTTACAAGGATTAGTTTCGTTTACAGGCCCTGGGTGGAGTCAAATACGCTGGGGGTGGGGTGGGGGCGGAGGCGAGGAGGAAGAAAGAAACTTCAGCAGGAGGCTGGGAAGGAGCGCGGTCTCAGTCAGCACCTGGACAGCTCCTCGCCAGGCTAAGTTGCCAGGCAAACGTGGACTTCTCTGCAGGGATTCATAAACTCCAAAGCAGTGGTTCTTCTAATGCTGTGATCCTTTAAAACAGTTCCTCATGTTGTGGTGACCCCCAACAATAAAATTATTTTTGTTGCTACTTCATAACTGTAATTTTGCTACTGTTAGAAATTGTAATGTAAACATCTGATATGGAAGGTACCTGATATGGGACCCCCCAAGAGAGTTGCGACCCACAGGTTGAGGTTCACTGTTCCAGATTGTTCCTTGTTCTCACCCTATAAAGTACCTCTGGTGACTCAATCCTTGGGCCTGAGGGAGACACTTATCATGTGATAAGATAAAGACACTGATGGGCGGTGGTGGCGCACACCTTTAAACCCAGCACTCAGGAGGCAGAGGCAGGTGGATCTCTGCAAGTTTGAGGCCAGCCTGGTCTACAGAGTGAGTTCCAGGAGAAGCCAAGGAGGTTACATAGTGAAACCCTGTCTTGAAACTCCTCTCCCCAAACTAAAATAAGGACACTGAGCTGGAGTGATGGCTTAGTCAGAAAAGTGCTTGGCATGCAAGTACAAGGGTTCAGATCTCCTGCCCCCACTAAAGTGCTGCGTGTGGTGGGGGTGTCTGTAATCCCAACACTGGGGAGACAGGGGCATCCCTGGAGCTTTCTGCCAGCCAGCCAAAGTGAGACTGGGGGCTCCAGGTTCAGTGAAAGGCCCTGTATCAAAGGGGGGGTGGTCAATAGAAGACACCTGACATCAATCCCTGTTCTCTACACACACACACACACACACACACACACACACTTGCATACACAAGCACATGTATATGCCTATACCCCCCCCCAAAGATAAATATATCATAGCTAGGCATTGTGGCGCACACCTTTAGTCCCAGCACATTGGAGGCAGAGGCAGGCAGATCTCTGTGAGTTCTAGGCCAGCTTGATCTACAGAGCGAGTTCCAGGACAGTTAGGGCTGCACAGAGAAACCCTGTCTCGAAAAACAAAAGAAAACGGAAAAGACATCAGTGTGGACCCACACCTACCAACCATAAAGGGTTAAATAGGCCTGGTAACAGGTGTTTAGGGCCGTACAGAACAGGGCCTTGGAGAACATTCTGTAAGAATAGTGACTTCATGGTCACAAGCTCTGAAAGCTTGTCAAGGGCCCCAGGCTCCATGGAAGGGAAGGCAGCTCAGTTGAGCTCACCTAATCTGGGGTCCGACAAATGGTCTTCTCTCGCCGGTATGCTGCACATGGCAGACCTCATCAGCCAGGGAAGAGGCTGGATTCCCAAGGCAAAGGCAAGAACCCTGCCTCTCGAAGATGGCATGGGAGTGCAGAGAAAAGAGGGGCTGGAAAATAAGAGCATTTCCACTCATTTCAGAACAAAGAGAGCCAGGCTAGGCTCATGTCACCCCCCCAATTACTGGGCTCTCAGGATGACAGGAAATAGGATCTTAAGCAGCCATTTCCTAGCTTTGAAGTTAATGAAAAAAGCTTTGAAATCAATGAGTGAAGGAGTTTCCTAGAAGACCAGCAGAGGGTCCCGATGAATCCTTTCTGGCCACAGCAGCCTTCTACCCCTAGGTGTGTTTAGGGGACCTGCCAGCAGCCTCCATTGCAGGCTGGGTCACACCCCACCCCCTACTTCAGCACGATATGGTTTATATTGATATCCTTAGATACCCCAAGGATACTCTCCTAGTTTGGTTTCTGTTGCTGTGGTAAGTACATGACCAAAACCAATTTGGGGAGAAAAGGGTTGACTTGGTTTACAGGTCATAGTCCATCACTGAGGAACACCAACGCAGGAACTGAGGCAGAGACGGTGGAGGAACGTGGTTTACTGGCTTACCCTTTGTGGCTTTGCTCAGCTTGCTTTCTGAATACAACCCAGGGCCATCTGCTCCAAGCTGAGCACTCAGGCATCAACCTTTAATCAAGACAATGTCCCACAGATGTATCCACAGGCCAGTCTGATGGAGGCAATTCCTCATTTGAAATTTCCCTTTTCCAGGTGATTCCAGTTTATGTCAAACTGATAAAAATTAGCACAGGCACTAAGGGACAGCTTCCTACATTAAGCATATATTTTTTTTTTTTTGTAGCTGAAGTTTTCTCTGGTCCTGCCCAGTCCCATGGACCCTGCAGCCACTTATAAAATAATCACTCAGAAGTTTATATTAATTAAAACTGCTCAGCCATTAGCTCAGGCCTACCACTGAATAGCTCTTATACTTAAACTCAGCCCATTTCTGTTAATCTATATGTTGCCACGTGTTCCGTGGCTTTACCTGTGTGCTGTTACATGCTACTCCCTGGATGGCAGGCTGGCATCTGCTGACTCAGCTTTCCTCTTCCCAGAATTCTCCTCTCTGCTCATCCTGCCTGGCTACTGGCCAATCAGCTTTTTATTTATCAACCAATCAGAGCAACACATTCACAGCGTACAGAACATCCAACAGCATTTTTTTTAAACTCACATCTGTCCTGGTTTGGATATTTAGTTACATAGTCACCTGCATGTGCCCTGGTCTGGACAGTTAATTACCTAGGGGCCCTATTGTTTTTCTCTAGCGGTGATGGGAGGAGGGGAAGGAACATCTTCCTGACCAGAGCTAGCATTCTGGTTCTGCTCTGCTCAGTTCCGCTCCACGGGGAGTCTGGAGACAGGAGGGTGTGTGGCAGTTGAGGAAGGGCGCAATAACTTTCCCAGTCACAGGAATGACACAGGGTATCCAGGATGGAACGATCCACCTAGCTCAAGAAACTCTTTACGCTGCATTTTTTCAGTCTAATAAAATTTCCAGCATCTCCTCTCTGGCCTTTAATCTTTTTTCCCACCCTTGCTTTATTGTTTTGGGTTCTGTTTTGTTTAGCTTTAAATTGTCTTTGCCATAGCTGTAGTCTTCTGGGCAATGTTCCCTGGGTAACGATGTCTGGAGAAACCACACAGGGATTAGAGAGGTAGATAAAGTACTTTGTGCTCAAGGGTGGGGACCAGGGTTCAGATCCCCAGCAGTCACATAAAACCTGGGCAGGTGTATCAGATGTCTGCAGTCCTAGTAATCCAGAGGTGGGGACAGGGCAGACTGGCTAGCTAAATAAACCAAATTAGTGTTCTCTAGGTTCAGTGAGACCTATTGTAGAGACCTGGCCTCTACAAATAAAGTGGAGAACAATTGGGGACATTATCTAAGGTCAACTTTTGGCCTCCATAGCACTGTGTACTTGTGTATTGTGATGTGTACTTGTTCCTGCAAACAGATGTGCTCTCACACTTGGGCACATCACACACACATACACATTTTTTAAAAACAAGGAAACGGAGCCGGGCGGTGGTGGCACACGCCTTTAATCCTAGCACTCGGGAGGCAGAGGCAGGCGGATCTCTGTGAGTTCGAGGCCAGCCTGGGCTACCAAGTGAGCTCCAGGAAAGGCGCAAAGCTACACAGAGAAACCCTGTCTCGGAAAACCAAAAAAAAAAAACAAAAAACAAAAACAAAAACAAAAACAAACAAACAAAAAAAACAAAAAAAACAAGGAAACTGCCCAAGAAGCCACTTTCTCATACTGAAGACACTGTCAGGAGCTCTTCTAAATTAACTCGCAATCTCTGGACCTGGCCCCAGACTAGAAAGCTTTCATGGACCAAGATTGGGCCATAGAAGTCTTCACTGGGATCTCAGGTCACAGACTCTCACCTAACCCCCCTTAGGCAAAGCAAGTGTAATACCTAGGATGGGTTTACTCCAGTGAATGTGTATCTCCTGAGGCCCTGGAGGACTCAGGGAACACTTGGTTAACCCATATCAACCTTGAATTGCTCAGGATTCTATGAGCAAGGATGTGCAGAGGAATGGCTAGCTCATAGGCATGGATGTTCAATGAGCTGGGCATGGGGTATAGTTATCCTGTGTGCCCCTGCCCTTCTCACTGGGATGCCTCTGTGCCCTCCTCAGTGGTGGGGTGTGCTGAGCTGTTGTGGAATAATCTTTTTGTACACTGTGAAGATGTGTCACTCTGATTGGTTTAATAAAAAAGCTGAACAGCTGAATGGCCAATAGCTAGGCAGTGTTTCCAGGTAGAGAGGATGCTGGGAAGAAGAAGAGAGAAGCCAGGAGACACAGAGGAAGCAGGATGGCAGTACAGAGTAAAGGTAACCGAGCCATGTAAAAGAACATACAGTAAAAGATATGGGTTAATTTAAGTTATAAGAGATAGAGAGAAACAAGTCTAAGCTATCCGCTGAGCTTCTGTAATTAATAAGTCTCCATGTCATGATTTGGTAGCAGGATGGTAGGACAGAAAGACTTGCTACACTGAGCTGGTCATGTTTTGTACTAAGCAGCCTGTTCCCCTCAGCCACAGGTGAATAGATCTGAAGTGGGAACCTGACATGGACAATATTCATGGCCCTTTGGTGCACAGTGATGTGGCTCCATCCAAAAGCTCACTGGACCACCTTTCTGTTTCTTTGGATTGGTCTATGGATGAAGAAGCTGAAAGAATGGCCAAAGGCTGAGGAGAGGAAAGGGGATGGTGTAGTTGGTTAAAGCCTTGGAGAGAGAGAGAGAGAGGTGCCAAGGAAGATAAAATGTACATAGGCTTCCATATCTTCTCTCTCTCACTCTCTCTCTCTTTGTGTGTGTGTGTGTGTGTGTGTGTGTGTGTGTGTACAGGTGCACATGCATGTATGTATGTGCCCATATTTGTGGAGGTCAGGGTCAACATTGGATAGGTTCCTCTACTGCTTACCACCTTATTTTTGAGACAGGGTCTCTCACTGAATCCGGAGCTCACGTATTCTGTTAGACTGGCTGGCCAGAAAGCACCAGGGATCTTCCTGCCTTGTCTCCCTGGAGCTGAGACTGCAGGCATGTACCATCACCCCAGCTGTTTCCATGTGTGCTGGAGCTGAGACTGCAGGCATGTACCATCACCCCAGCTGTTTCCATGTGTGCTGGAGCTGGCATGTACTATCACCCCAGCTGTTTCCATGTGTGCTGGAGCTGGCATGTACCATCACTCCAGCTGTTTCCATGTGTGCCGGGACCTGAATTCAGGTCCTCATGCTTACATATCAAACACTCCACTAAGCCACCTCTCTGGGCCTGTGTGCCTTCCTTTCATTTCTTTCTTTCTCTCTCTCTCTCTCTCTCTCTCTCTCTCTCTCTCTCTCTCTCTCTCTTTCTTAGGCAGAGGAATTTTTTTCAACATTTATTTATTTATTATGTATACAGTGTTCTGTTTGCATGTATGTCTGCACACCAGAAGAGGGCACTGGATCTCATTACAGATGGGTGTGAGCCACCATGTGGTTGCTGGGAATTGAACTCAGGTCCTCTAGAAGAACAACCAGTGCTCTTAACCTCTGAGCCATCTCTCCAGCCCATGCTTTCATTTCTATAACACTAAAAATGATAATGAGAGGGAGGCCGAGTACAATGGTGGTTGCCAGGGGCTGTGGTGAGGCAGGAGACTGGCTGGAAAGGGCCAGCAGAAGTGAGTTTCTTACAGTATAGAACAAGTTCGAAATCCTGATGATGGTGGTGGCTAACATGAACCTACCCACATGGTAGACTTTGACAGTAGCAAATCTCCCACGCTGTGTGTGTGTGCACACATTAGTGAACCCTGGGGGTGGTCTTCAGTGGGGCAGCCATTCCCTAGCTCTGTTCATGCACTTGTCTGTGTAGATAAAAATCAAAGGGGAAACTGGCTGAAGAACAGATGGGAAGAGTCCACACTGTTTTGAGTCTGAAATTCTTTCAAAACAACTAGTTTTTAAAAGAGAGCATGGCAAGGGGTGGGCTGAGACGGCTCACTCAGTAAAGTGCTTACCATACAAACAGGAGGACTTAGGTCGAGCTCCAACACCTAAGTGAAAATACGGGCATGGCGGCCTGCACATGTAATCCCAACACTGGGAAGGTAGAGACAGGAGGATGCCCAGGGCTGGCTGGCTAGTCAACCTAGCCTAATTGATAAGCCTCAGGTCTCAGTGAGAGACCCTGTCTCAAAAAAGCAAGGTGGAAAACCCTGAGGAGGGATGACACCTGAGGTTGTTCTCTGGCATCCACATGCATGCACACGCCTGTGCAGCTGCATACATGAACCCGAACCCCACACACACACCCACGCCCACACCAACATACACACAAAATGAATAAATTAGTGAATGAGCAAATGAATAAATGAATATATAAGACTACTGATAAGCTTAAGTGAGTGACTGAAAGTCCAGCTGCATCTCCAGTTCTGCAGCCGGTTGACCTCAATCCTAACAGCTCGTGAGAGTGAAGTCCCACCACACCTAAGGCTTTGCATGCTCCCCTCTCCCCTTGCAAAAGTCTCCTAAAGTAGAATAGCTGTGTGTAAGCACATTTTTTAAGACTATTGTTACAGAGTGCCAAATTGCCTTCCAAAGTTATTGCACCATTTTTGTTCCCACCCACAGGGTAGGCGAGGGTTGACTTCCCCAACTCCTGCCAAAATTGGGTTTTAATCTTTAAAGCAGGCCCTTAACTTTTGCCAAGTTGACAGATAAAACATGGCATCTCATTGTTCTTTTTCCTCCAGGAATTCTAAATTCTTTTCTTGGACCGAGGTGGAGCATGTCATTGGCTACTTTTCCAGACACTGGCCTGTACATCCCCGTCGGTCACCTTCATAAAATTTCATTTTTATATTATGCCCAGTAGTTGATGCAGATCACTAAAGACAGGCCAGGGGAGATAGGCCACTGAATTGATTGTCTTTAAAAAAAAGAAAAGAAAGAACAAAACTACTCCAGTCTGTCAGCCACTTTTCAGTGGTACAACCTGTCATTTCAGTATGGGGGTGTGGAGGCAGGAGGATCAGGAGTTGAAGGCCAGTCTCAGCTATTAGAGTTTGAGGCCAGCTTGTGCTATATGAGACCCTATCTCAAAAAGAAACAAAACAAAACAAAAATATTCCGAAATGCCACTAAAAGCAAAATTTTGATATTGACAATGTCTCTTTGAGGCAATAAAACCGTTCTTTTGGAGTTCAGTGCTAGGGAAGGCTGTCTTTCCTAGAGGCATAAGGTTCCAGGAACAAGAACCATGTGACTGACCGTCATGGCTTCTACTTTATTTGGGTTCTAGGAAATGCACAGATAAGTTTAAG
The DNA here is from genome assembly GCA_902168325.1 of Peromyscus nudipes. Taxonomy (NCBI): domain Eukaryota; kingdom Metazoa; phylum Chordata; class Mammalia; order Rodentia; family Cricetidae; genus Peromyscus; species Peromyscus nudipes. The sequence continues at coordinate 18,238 of CABHPH010162167.1, read as the reverse complement.
TTCAGTGACAGTGAGTTCATTGATTTTTGTGGAAAATATATGTTTTTATTCTCTATGGGCCTGATGGTCTATTTCTATTTAATTATTTGCTTGAAGTGTTTTACTTCAAGCAGCTTCAAATGTCACAGAAAGAGGCCAAAGATAAACATCCTCTTGACTAAGAGCTGTGACAAACATTGCACTCTAGTGTCACCTGGTCCTGGTACATTGTACAAGGTACACATAATGTTTGCTGAATGAAGAAATGAAGGCGTTGACTCTTGATGATGACTAGGTAGCAAGCCATGTAGAAACAGTACAACATTAAAAACAAAACAAAACAAATCATTAGTTTTTAGTTGATCTTGGGGCAAGAAAATGTCACTATAGAAAACAAGGTTTCAAGCCAGGCATAGTGGTATAGCCTGTGATTCCAGCTCTCGGGAGGATTGGGAGTTCAAGTCCAGCCTCAGCAACAAGTTTGAGATCAGTCTGGGATACATGAGACCCTGTCTCAAACAAACAAACCACAATAAACTATAAACAAATACCAATAGTTTTAAAAAAACATTCAATTGTGTTTCTAGGACCCAACTGAAGAAATGACATAAAAGCATTAAAAGAATTTGGATCAAAGTTTCAAAATAATAATAGAGAAAATGGAAGCCTCTGAAAATTGAATGATAGCAGACTTAGTAACAAATGTTGTCAATTTGTACAATAGAAAGCAGTAGTCGCTGAAGATACTCAGTGGAGATCCAGATGTGGTGGCACATGTCTATAATTCTAGGACCTGGCAGCCTGAAGTAAGGAGGACTTTGGAATTCAAAGCCAATGTATTAGCTACCTGTCTGATGCTGTGATAAAATGCCATGACCAAAGGCAACTTAAGGAAGAGAACATTTATTCTGGCTTATTGTTCCTGAAGGATGGGATGGGAGTGCATCATGATGGAGTGGAGATGGTCGCAAGGGACAGGCTTGGCAGCCAGGACAGGAAAGTGATTGATTACACCTTTAACCAAAAGCACTAAGCAGTGAGAACTGGAAGTGGGGTAAAGCTGAAAATCTCTCAAAGCCCGCCCTCAGTGACGTACTTCCTTCAGCAAGGCTCACCTCCCCAAACAGCCCTACTCCCTGGACACCAAGCGTTCAAATGATTGTGCTTACTGGAGACATTTCTCATTCAAACTACCACAGCCATCCTGGGCTCCAAAGGGACTTTCTGGCCAGCCTGGGCTATGCAGCAAGACTTTGTTTCAACAAACAAACCAACCAACAAACAAACAAACAAACAAACAAACAAACAAACCAACCAGTATAAAGTATGCAATATTATGTATTCATGGAAATACATATACATGGAAAAGCAGGGTAGGCACTTGGTTGCCTAACGTGTGCCCAACAGGGTAATATAATCTGCAAGAAGAAAAGAAACAAACTCAGATTTTGTCCATGTTCTCTTTAGGTTCTGTGATGATGAGTGAAATTTATTATTCTTGTCTTGATTTTTCCATATTTTTCAAGATTTCAAAACAAGGTTTATTAAATTTTTATTTTGTACATATGAGTGTGTTTATCTGCATGTATGTCTGTGTACCACATATGTGCAGAGCCCACAGAGGCCATCAGAGCCCCTGGACCTGGAGTTATAGATGGTTACAGAGAACCATATGGATTCTGGGAATTGAGCCTGGGTCCTCTGCAAGAGCAGTCAGTGCTCTTAACTACTGAGCCATCTCTCCAGTCCCCTTTTCAAGATTTAACCATAACTATGTAGTATAGCAGTAGGGCATTCCTAATTAAAAGTCAAATGGGAAAAGACAGACGCCAACAGGAAGACTTACTGAGCTATGTTTGAAGACAAGAATGTCATCACTGCCATTTCATGAAGAGTTGGGGCCACTCCCCTCTGCTAGCTAGGCTGTCCCAAACTCCTACCCCACAAAAACTGTGAGACAGCAAATATTTAAGTTGGCAAGTAGCAGGTAATTAGTTACACAGCAACTCACAGCTAAAATATACAGGAACTAGTAACATGGTGTACTAAGATATAGGGTGTAGATATTATGTGTGTGTATGCGCAAGTGAATCTTGATATGACTCATCTATTACAAAGCAGAATTCATTGTTCTTTAGGTTATGAATATATTTTAAATTATATATAACTAACATAAATATATCAAGTGCTCTTAACTACTGAGCCGTCTCTCCAGTCCCCATTTCTCAAACTTCTGATGCCTGCTATTCACATGCTGTCAGCTTGTGATGGGGTGACATCCCTGTAGATCCATCAAAGATTGAAAACACAAGTTTAAAAAAATGCATTGAATCCAGCCAAGACAGACCAGGAATATTGTAAAAGTCAAGAAGGGCTGTGCCTAGTTTCTTCCAGTGGTGCTTTTCCTCCAAGAAGCCTAAATTGGAAATTTTAATAGACTTTTCGGCCTCCTCTCTTTGTTCCCGTGTTTCCGGATGTGTAAGATGTTTAATGTAGGGGCTGGGGAGATGGTTTAGTCAGTACAGTGTTTGCCATGCAAGCATGAGGACCTGAGTTCATTTATATCCCCAGAATTCATATAGAAAGGCTGGGCCCAGGAGTACATGTGCCAGTAACCTCAGCACTGGGGAGGCAGAGGCCTGAGGATCCCTGGAGCTCCCTGGCCAGCTATTCAAACTGAATTGATGGACTCCAGGTTCAGTGAGAGATGCTGTCTCAAAACAAACAAACAAATACAGCCGACAGCAATGAGGAAGATATCTGGCATGGAGCTCTGGCTTCCTATGCATGCTCTCACACTTGTGCATGTACCTACATGTGGGGCGTTTACCCACCAACCCCACAGCTCCCCAGAGTTTTCTTGAGTGCCAGCAGCAGGAAATATTAGATAGAAGGATTATATATTGCGGAGATAAACAGATAGAAAATAAAGGGCAGCCTCGAGAGGGCCTGGAACCTTTTCCAACGGGCCGACTGTCTATGCTCCAGGGTATTTATAGAGACGCCAAGGGGTGGAGCAAATGACCACCTCCCCAAGCACAGCCAAGTGCAGACCATCTCAGACACCTGCACTCAGGCCCGTGGCCCTAATCATCCTCTATGTGGACATGCTGGGTAAAGCCACGAGGAACCCGAAAATGGGCTCCCACACCTACACATATACCATATGTGCAACACACACACACGTACAAAATCAACAGCCGTGAGCCCCACTGGCATTTAATACAGGGCTTCTCTGCTAGCACAGAAAGACATGATGTGATGGGCCAGTTACCTGGTTAAGTACGACAGTACTGTCTTCAAGGCGATGGGGTTTCATTTTCCCCCTTTGTATTAGTTCTAGAAATCCAGGTGTTATTTTTGTTGAATCCTGAAATAGTAAAAGCATTCCTACAGTGTTCTGTCCCAGCCAAGTCCCACCGTTTCTTCCTGGGCTGCTCATCACCATAGACACCCGGTATCTTGTTCTGCTTAAGTCCCATCAGGCCATGCTCCCCTCTGATAGCCTTTGGCTCCTAGGAGAGGAGCCTCTATTCAAGGGTGCAGGGGAGCCTGAGTCCTAGGCCAGTCAGCCATTCCTGCAGCTTGTTTTCTTTCTCTTGGATCTCTCTGGGCAAGAGGCAGGCAGGTGTGGGTGGCTGTGAAGTACCTGGCGGGTTCTAAGAACGGTGATGCTATTTTTCTCTCTATTCCCTGACATAGTGCTAAAGAGGGGGGAAATAAAATCAGAAGAAAGAGGGTGAAGACAGGGAATACGCTTCCGGAAACAGCTGCAGAGGGGCTTTTAGTCTCATGATCCAGTCAGCTGAGAAGAACGTCCCCCTCGGTGCAAGCTTGAAAGGAAGTGATGAAGAGAAAGAAAGCCCTCAGAAGGTCCTGCATCTCTGTCTTTTTTTTTTTTGGTTTTTCGAGACAGGGTTTCTCTGTGTAGCTTTGTGCCTTTCCTGGAGCTCACTTGGTAGCCCAGGCTGGCCTCGAACTCACAGAGATCCGCCTGGCTCTGCCTCCCAAGTGCTGGGATTAAAGGCGTGCGCCACCACTGCCCGGCCTGCATCTCTGTCTTATTGCAGCATCTTCGACCTCTGAGTAGACTGAGGCTGGGAAGAGCAGACTTAGATGGTACTCACAGCTTGTACCCAGTTTACCGATGCCTTTTAGTACCGGAGCCTTGATTTTCCCATCATTAAGATGTGAACTGTGATGTCTACCAAAAGGAGGTATCACAAGATTTCCTCATCTGTAAGTCCTCACATGACCTCTATTCCAACTGGGTCACAGGGTGTTAAAGAGGTCATTATGTCCAGATCTATAACAGGTGCTAGATGGACATCAGCCCTTTCTCCCCCTCCCATTGGTTAGTGTCTGCTTTCACTGACCTTCTTTTCTTAGCCCCTCTTCATCAGACCACGGTTTCTTGGCCTTCCCCTTCTGAATGCACTGGGCACAGCTCACATCTCTGCCCTTGTAGTGGACTCAGGGTACCTGTTGTTTGCTCCCCTGGGTATTGGTATTCAAAATCTCTGAACATGTAAGATGAACAAGCTCACTAGGTTCTACCTGAAGTGTCTGTCACCGTGGGCTTTGAATAAAGGCAAACAAAGGCACTGTAGAAGTGTCTTGCACCCTTATGATGGATGACCCCTGTGCCTGCAGCTGTGTATGAATGTGTCCACACACTTGTGTCTGCCATCTGCTTCAGACTTTTGTTTCTTTAACACGCTCACTTGTCTGTGTCTGTTGGGTCCTTGAGCTTGCCTCTAGCCCTCTGATTTCACCAGATTCCATTTTCTGTTTTCATGGTTAGAACAGGCTTGCCTGCAATACATTTATTGAGTTGGCTTATAAGAAAAGAAACCGGGGGTATTCCAGTTTGCTTCCTTAGAGCCCAAAGCACTTCTTGCACGCACCCTGCAGGCGGTATCCTGCTCCCTGCGATGCTCACTCTTGGGACAGGGTGTGAAAATACATAGCCTTTGCTGTGTGCGTGGTACCATGTTCGCTGAACCGTAATTTCTACACCACCGCCCCCCCAAGAGCACAAAATAGGCTAGAGAAAAACCTCTGGTGCTCAGTGATCACTCAAGTGTGACTGCAGGCAGCCGCTGCCTCCAGACTCAGGGCTCAGGGTCAGAAACTGAGAACTTAGGTTTCTGAGGCATCCACTCCTGGTATTTTTCATCTTTAAGCCATGCCTGTGTGTCTATCTTGCATCCTTAGTGTGTGAACACCTCCAGAGCAAGGAACGTGGCCTCCCTCTAGTACCTTGACATACCACAGCCTTCTTGGGCTCCTTTTATGCATTCATTCATTAGACACATTTTCTTTAGGGTCTCTACTATGTGCAAACACTGCTTTAGTTGCTGGGATCCAGCAGAGAACATGACAAATATATTGGCCTCTTAGTATATTCTGAAAGAGCCTTACACACATGCACACAGTAAGTCAGCATTTTGTGTGTGCACACACATAGAGGCCTGAGAACAGCCTCAGGTGTTGTCCCTCAGGAGCTATCTGCCTTTTTTTTTTTTTTTTTGAGACGAGGTCTTTTATTGGCTTGAGGTGTGGCTATTCAGCTAGGGTGGCCATGGGTCCTGTCTCCACCTCCCCAGTGCTGGGATGATAAGCATGCACCATTGTGTGGGTTCCGGGGACTGAGTTCAGGCCCTTAATGCTAATGGAACACACACTTCACTGGTTATTTGCCCAGCTCTCAAATCAGCATCTGAGTTTACCTTCCTAGCTGTTGGCCCAGGATCCCAAGAGTGGATTACACTGACAGGCTGCAGGTGGTGGGTGATGGGAAGCCATGGGAGGGCTTTAAATATGAAGGGACTGCCCCCCCACAGGTCCTGCTGGCTGCTGTGCAGGGACATCTGTGAGAGATCAAGGGTGATGATCTCAGGGTACGCGAACAGGCTAGGGAGAACTGAGGATGGAGAGGAGGAGGAAGATTTGGGAGATATTTTAGACTGGGCCCCTCAACAGCAGGACCACTGAAATTTTGGGTGTGGCAGCACTTTGCAGTGGGGACTGTCCCACATATTGTGGGAAGCTTGGCAGCATCCCCACCCTCTGCCCAGCAGACTCAGCAGCATACCTCCTGGCTGTATCAGCCAAAAATCTCTCTAGGTGCCCCAAGGGCAAAATAGCTCCCAGCTGAGAATCCTGACTGAGTGACCCCAGCAATACCTGCTGACAGACTGGGTGTCAGTGGGCAGAGGTGGGGATGGGAAAGGCCGTGCCTGGACAGAGAACTAGTTTTTGAGCTTCCAGTCTGATGATATCTGACACCCCTGGAAGAGTATTGCTCATGACCCCGTATTCAGAGTATCCCCTCCAACCTCTGAAGGGCTGGGTGGACAAGCCATATTCAATCTTGCCTGTGTCTCTGAAGTCACCACAGAGGTGAACCTTGGTGGACTGGCTAGGGCCCTTCTGGCCACTGGCTGTTCCTGAGGATCTGGTTTTTAGGCAGAATGACCCTGCATGTGAACATACTATTCTCAACTTTCCCTCAGAACTCAATCCCTTGGCCCTTTCTATGGCAGCTACAAGACCCTGAACTTCAGGAGGTTAGGTGTGAGGCCAGCATCTTAGGGACAGAACATTGACCTAGTGGACACACATGTGAACATAGAGAGCATTCAAATGAGCAGGCCTGGGCTGGGCATCGCAGGACTGGGGATAGGAAGAAAGTGGGGTGCAGTGGAAAAAAAGCTATGAGTGGGGAGAGAGGCCTCTCAGAGGAAGATGTCAGGGGTAAGATACACTGTCAACATTAGTCCTTGGCATTTAGAAACTGGGGTTTGGGACACAGCTCAGTTGGTAGACGTTTGCCTGGTATGCGCAGAGCACGGGTTCAGTCCTCAGCACTATAACTGGGTATGGTGGTTGTCCTGTCCCCTACTGTCCCCTAGCATTACAGGAAGGTGGGGAGGCAGGAGGATCAGGAATTTAAGGTCGTTCTTGACCATACCGAGTTTGAGAACAGCCTGGACGATGTGAGATCCTGTTGAGCGGTAGAGGGTGGAGAGAGAGAAAGAACTAGCTATAGCATGCATGTGGAGGTGAGACGACATCTTTCTCAAGTCAGTTCTCTCCTTCCAACATGGGAGTCCCAAGGATTGAACTCGGGTCCTCAGGTTTGGTGGTAAGTGCCTTTACCCACTGAACCATCTCACTGGCCTAGCACACAGTATTTTGATTTCTTTTTAATATGTTTATTTATTTATTCATTTGTTTATATGTGAGTATATGGGCAAGTGGGTATGCTCTCACACAGGCTTTCTCAGAAGCTAGAAGGCGTCCAATCGGTCAGTGCTGGTTTTGTGGGACACTCTGCTTGCTGTGTGTGCTGGGACCTGAACTCCGGTCTCCATGACTGTAGAGCAAGTGCTCTTCACTGCTGGGCCTTTTCTTCAGTCCCCAAAGCTATTTTATGATTTTTTTAAAGTGACTTTAATAGAGTGCCATGCATGAAACCGCTGAAAAGATGAGAAAGTGTCTACAGACTGTGTCTGGAGTCCACGCCATTCAGCGAACACTGGATGGGAAAGAATAGCAAGGCCATTACAGGATGCAAATGACAGCCACTCACTCAGCAGTGATCAGTATCTTTATTCATACACACTTGCTTCCGAACTACAATGAATGCATCTAACAAAGCGAATCATGCAAACAAAGATTAGAGGTTACACAAATCCAAGAAAGCTATGCAGTAATTTACATATCCTTCTCACCTGCTAGCTAACCAAGTGAGCAGCGGCACAGCCCCTCCCGCTTATCAGTAACGGCGGCCTATTCAGGCAGAAAACCTCAACCTTCACTCCTTCCTCCAAACCAATTTGGGGTTTTGCACGGTGTTTTTCAATGAGAGATTTAAACATGGCGTGTCCTTCATAAAACAAAACAGAAATCATGCAGGAAACGCAGCTTCCAATGCTTCTGATCGCCTATAAAAGATAATCTCAAAAACCTTCATAGTCAGGACAGGAGGCCGGTTCTTAGAAAACACTTAGGCTCAAAATAGTAGCCACCTTCGTGTATAATTTTCAATAGTCTACCAAACCTCCCAAAAAGAGTCACATTTTTTCCAGGCAAAATATTAACAAAAATCTACAAACATTGATCACAGAATAGTCTTTAAATGAAGCAGGAGACAAAAGACACAGTTGTTTAATCAGAAGGTGCAAAAGCCGCCTTTTGTCATATTTTAGAAAAGGGGGTTCTTACAAAGTGGGACGAGCGCTATTTTCTGAAAAGTAGGGTTCTGTCTACTCGTACATGGGGAAATGGAAGCAGATGCCTTAGGCACACTCGATGCTGCTCTTACTTCTTGGGATAGTAGCTTTGAATTGCCCAACGGGCAAAATCCTTAGAGGGCATCTCTCAATCTTTACCAAATGTGAGAGACCGAGGGACCAGAAGCAACTGGAGACAGAGTTGAAGCAGCACCCCCTTCTTGTTCACAGACTCTTAGAGAGCAAGAGGAGGGGGTCCTCGAGATCCCCAAGAATGCTCTCCCAGGGCTGCATCAGGAAGGGGGCCTATGAAGCCACCTTCCCTACAGTTTAATGATATGTGGGCTCCAGACTTTACTGGTGTGGGAAAATCCTGCAGTGGGATTGCAGGTCAAGGGTGCTCTATCCAACTTGGATTAAATCCTCCTATAGGCTCCATGGAATTGGAATTTTATGAAATTTTTATTAGTTTTATTTTAAAAAACTCATTTGAAAAGAATTGAGTTATTAAAGTTCTCTATAAAAAAGTACAAATAGCCCAGGATATTCAGGTCGTCTACTGGAGTTAATAAGTTAATTTCTTGTTTTGGGTTTAAAAAAAAGTCTTTGGAACTTGTGGGCTTCTGGGGAGGGTCACAGTAAGGCTGTTTAATGACTTAAGTGTGTCCAGTGTGTTTATTAACTCACACCTGACCACATGAATGAGGGGCACAGAAAGCTGAGCCGTACTCCTTTTAGCCATTGAGTCCTGACGCTGTCCTATCACAGGACAACTGTGGACACCATTTCTAGAACACTGCATCTGTTCATGTCTCAAGCACCCTTTCCCTATTTGCTGGATTATTCTAACAGCAGAAAGAAACAACTTTCTCTAGATTTGCTGCACTGGCCCACACAAGACATGCCAGCAGTCTTGACCGTCCAGCATATTTTGTTAGCAGCAGTTCAAGGAAAACAATTTCCCAAACCTGTTTCCTAACATTGTGTCAAGTTAGTGTTAGGAAAGCCACTGCTAACCATTATCCTGAACCTCTCATGGTCAGCATCCTTTCAGGTCCCTGGTTCAGCATGCATCTCCTGAGCATGCCTGTGTGGTGTGCTCAGTCGTGGGGCAGGGGCAGGCAGCCCTGCCCTTCTGGGACTGTAAACAAATAGGAAACAGTGTGACACACAGGAAAGGTAAAACACGGACTGTCAGGTGGTGTTGCCTTGCTGAGGCATTTAAAAGCACATGACCCTCAGTTTCCCCTCTCTTTCATTTTGAGAAAAGAAAGTCCTGAACAAAGCCTTCCTATTTTTCCTGCTAAGCAGAAGCTGGCAGGACACTGTTGGCTGTTTTTTGTTTGTTTGTTTGTTTTTCCAACTTGTGCACCTAGTCTCAGCTGCCGTAATTATAAAAGAGGGGGAGCTTAGTGGCTTCCTTCCAGGGTCTGCTGGCTGGCCTGACTCCACCCAGGGCAAAGGACTTCTTACAGCTGGGAGGGTCTGAGAAGGAACAGACTGTGTCCCTGACAAAAATCACACATTTCAAGACCAACAAAAGGTAACTTCCATTTGCAACAATGACCCCCAGTGGAAAGCCCAGGCAGGTACCATAGCCTCTCCCTCACCTTCCCTGTCTTTCTGGGTGAACTCAAGCCCTGCTCTTCCCTGATGGTGTTGACTTCAGCCTCCTCCTCTTTGGGACACATCAATGGGTGGTTCTTTCGGGCTTGACAAGCCACCACACGCTGCTAAGAACCGTAGCAAATGAGTGACAACGCTTGAGGGTTAGAACTGGCCTCCAGTGATTTTTCATGTGACCATCTCAGGCCGAGCTTTCAGAAAACTCTTGGCCTCCCGAATTTCTCAAATTACTAATAAAAAGGCCAATTAAAGAAAAGGCTGAAACCAGGCCACAGAGATCAGAGGGTGATGTGGTGAAGGGCAGTCATTTTAGTTCCTGGGGCTTCTCATTTACCTCCTGAATTAGCTCCTGCCTGGAGGTGGGCTTCCCATTAACTGCCCAGGGCTGTACCTGGCAGCATACTCCAGCGTCTTCCATTCAACTGGGGAACTTTAGATGCCATGCCAAAAGCAGAGCTAGTAGCCCACTGGCCTGTGGTGGAAGAGGGAAGAGCTGCCACTGAGCAATGGCAGCTTCCAGGGGAATATAATACAAAGTAATTTCAGTGGATTTTCTGGGTCACAGCCAGATAGGTCCTGTGGAGACTCAGATTGTGCTAAGTTCTGTCCACAGGACCTATCATGGCAGGCAGAGTCTGACTGAGACCAGGTGCTTCCTAAAGAGCTCCCCCAGGGACTAAACCCTTCAAGGCACCCCCTGATTCCAGCTCCCACAGTGGTTGCTTCAGTTCAAACAGCAGTCTTTTTCCTGGAGCCCCATTTCACACAGGCCTGTGAAGTGGGACAATGGTGTAGAATTTTATCAGTTGATCCTGCCTAAGAGCTGTTAATGGCTATACACATGAGTTAGTTTTGCAGCAATAACTGTCTCAGGCTGCCCGGATCTTTAAAGGATTAGTCTTTATCTAAATTTAACACTCAGCAGTGTATAAAATCGGTTGCATCATGAATACACCCTTAAATTGTTATCGCTTCTCCTAGGTTTCTTCCCCAGTGTGTTGTTCCTTAGGCAAATGCTGGCTCTGTGGCTTATGTCATGTTTTCTGGTTTTTTTCTCTCCCTTTTGAGAATGTTGTTTCATATTCTCTAAGCATACAAGCCACTCAAGGGATTGCATGTGTTTTCTAGAGAAGCTGAATCACTTGGAGCTGGATGTTGGCTATTTAAGGGAAAACTCAAGCCTGCTACTTGCTTAAAGCAAGCAGGCAGCTTGGCACCTTGGGACAGATTGTCTATGACCCTTGTGTTTCTTCTCTGTGGCTTCCCTCACCTTGAGAGGTTCCCTGGGAATCAGCCCTGTTGCTGTTCCACTTGGTAAAGAACAATCCTTTCATTTCCAAGGCTCATAAACCAATTTCTTTACCACTGGACCAAGTATAGTGTTTTTGATAAGGATGGCCACCAAGATGATGAGCTGGACTTCTAAGAGCAATACATGAGACCCTTTTTGAGTTCTGAAGTCCAGAATTCATGAAAAATTGCATAAGAAACTGCTCTCTTCTGGGTTGGCCCATTCCTGACTCCATATCTCCTTCTGATGAGGGGTTTTCAGAACAGCCTATGCTCCTTATCTCAAACACTCTTGGTGGTTTCCACATTATGTGACTGTCGGGCAGACAGGGGGGGAATAACAAAGAGAGCTGGGAGACGCTCTGGGGAGAGACGCCTTCCATAGGGACAGGTGAGAACTTCCATTTCCACCTGTTCTTTATGCTGCAAAAGCCTGCCTCTTCTAAACATCATGGACTGGGAAGGCGTTTGACCAAAGATGTGCTCTTCAAAGACCGGAATGTTCTAGCAACAGCTTTAAGACAGTGTGTGCCTCTGAGAAGAGTCTGTTGGTGACAGCTTCAGGGATGATTGTATGTAGGCATGGGGATAAAGTTTGTCTTATGGAGTTTGTGTGTTCTGGAGTACACACTGGGTCATTCTAGGGCAAGAAGACAGACTACATACTTCTGGTGTGTCTATATGAACATACAGAAAGTAATCCTCCCACCCTTTTACCCCTAGAGTTCCCAAAAAGACATAGGCTGAAAAGAATAAGACAGACAGACACACACACAGACACACACAGACACAGACACAGACACACACACACACACACATACACACACACACACACACACACACACACACACGGAGTTCAGCCCAGGTGCTGTAACAATGCCACATGTACACAAACATATCAGGCATACTGGAATTAGATGCTTCCAGCTATCCCCAAGAGGAGGAGTGGTGGAGGAACCCAGACAGAGGAGGACATGAAGTTAACAGAGTCTCATCTCAAAAATAATTCCCACAAACAAAACCAGGGTTTGCAGGTAGAATCAAATATATATATACACATATATACACATATATAGTAAAAGCCTAGTTAAATGTGTAAAGTAGCCATTCATTTTTAAAATTACATCTACATTAAAAAATTAATATATCTGATAGAGTGCCAGTGTGTGGGGTTGCGGGTAAGAGAGAGCACAGCAGCAATGAATAAAGCTAACACATAAAGCAGACTGGAAACATGAGCCTTCACAAATATAGCACAATTGTGTCTTATAAAAATTATCATAATACTCTTTATACTTGATATAATTATATCAATAATATAGATTAACTTGTTATTAAGGTTTGTTATAAACATGCAAAATCCATTGCATGATGCACTCGCAAAACATATTAAAATCCTTCTAGAAAGAAAACATCTTTGAGCTGATATAAGCATAAAGTATCTTGATCCTACAGCTCCAGGTGTGTCATTCGATAGGAACTGGAAATGGGAGCGCAAACTATACTGTTTTTCACCTCTAAGTGGATGGTAGGGCTAGAGAAAAGGAGGAAAACCAATCAATAGTGACTGATGCTAGTCAACACTTTGATTAAATTACTATACATTGTACTTTCATAAACGACACTGCAGCTTATTAAATAAATAGTACAAAAAGGGATGGGGCGTACACATCAGCTTCTTAGGAAGGGTACCCACAAAGGTAGCAAAATATTATCATGTGTGTGGGGTTGGCTAACAACACTCGTGAATAGTGGCATGATTACTGATGGCACCCTGGATTGAAGAATCATCTCCCAGAGATTAAAATGAACATACACATGGTTTATCCTTGATCTGAAATGATTTCACATGCTTGTTTAGCAATGTCCTTACATGATTTGGCCTCTTAAAAAGAATGAGTTATCAAGATAACAACCAAGTAGGGCAACACAGATGATAGATTCAGTGAATATTCGTCTCAAGTTCTCTTTCATTCTCACATTGCTGCACTATGGATGTGCTATGACATTTGGGAACGGTGATTAGGTTCATCCTGCCCTCTCAGATTCTAGGGACTGTTTCCATTGAAGCAGAGAATAGAAGCAATGGGGTCTTGAAGACACTACTACCCCCTAACCTCTCATTGCTTACTCTTTGGGCTTCCTGTTCTTTCATTCCAAAGACACCTTGGGTGGAGATGTTTCCAGTGCTTGAGCTGGAGCAGGTTCACTTTACTATCTCTAGTTGAGGGATCCTCATGATGAAAATCCAAAGATGGAGGGTATGGAGAATATATCAAATCGTACCAAAAAGGGGAGGGGGTACAAATCACTTTGTTTTCTAGGAAGAATTAACTTAGAGCCAGATGTGCTTCTACATAATTAAGCTGGACTCTGTACATTATGTCATCATCCACTAAGATAATGTTCTTCATTGTAAAAGAGAAGAGGAAGAGAGAGAGAGAGAGAGAGAGAGAGAGAGAGAGAGAGAGAGAGAGA
>CABHPH010162166.1:0-55734 GCA_902168325.1 Peromyscus nudipes | reverse complement strand
TTTTTTTTTACTATCTTACTTTGCTGCTATGAGCAAAAATACGTATCTTGATTTTGAGTAGAACCTGGCTCAAAAATTAGCCTTTTTTGTCCTTTAAAACATCATCCATCACAAAAATAGATTTTAATGTATGGTCTAGAAAAGACCCTGAACCAGAGATGGGGAAAGCAATAGCTACTGGTGTAGATGTAACCAACCGCCTTATTAAATAAGAAACACAGAGCCAATGTAAGAATGAAAGCCCAAAGAGGTCAGAGCTAAGAATCTTACCACTTTCTGCCAGCTAGCCTCTCCCGCCAAGAGACCTCTCCGAAAAGGAACTACTCCCTGTGTGTTCGTCTTTAAATAGGAGTTCTGTTCTGCCTTCTCATTGGTTGTAAACCCAGCTACGTGACTGCCTCGTCACTGTCGTCTGTACAGACCTCCAAGTCTTCTATAGTTGGTATTGAGATTAAGGGCGTGTGTCTCCAATGCTGGCTGTATCCTTGAACACACAGAGATCTACCTAGTTCTGCTTACCAAGTGCTGGGATTAAAGGCGTGGACCACCACCGCCCTGGCTTTCGCTATGGCTTGCTAATAGCTCTGACCTCTAGGCAACTTTATTTATTAACATACAAATAAAATCACATTTCAGTACAAATAGAATACCACTATATACTGGGATAATTGGAGAAATTTAATGAAGACATAGAATAACCTTATATCAATGTCAACTTCCCTGATGCTGATGACTATAACTCGGCTCTATAAAAGAACACCCTTCATCTTTGTGAATATACACCAACGTATTTAGGAGCAAGTGACATAATCCCTGAAACTTATTCCCATATGGCTCTGAAAAAAATCACACCCAAATAGAATGAGAAACAATGTAGCAGATGTGGCAAAGTGGCAATGCCAGACAAATCCAGGCGAAGGGCACACGGGAGCTCCCACTGTACTTATATCATTTCTCTAAACCTGGAAATTCAAGATAAAAATTTAAAGAGCTGTATATCTCTCATAGAGCACTAAGTAATACACTGCCTGCTGCCTTCCATCACCCGCTTCCAGTGTGATTTCCAGCATCACTCAGGGACCTGCTGTGTCAGTCATGGTCTAAGAATTCAGAGAAGATGAGGGTGAAGGTCCTAAGAGTCCCACCTCAGGCCAGTGGGGTGATTCGGGAACCGACTCATTCCTACTCTGTAAGCAGGAAGCAAATAGGTCTCAGAGGACAGAGGAATCAGTGTGAAAGTGTTTAGGCTGGCTTAGCCCACAGAAGGTTTTAGTTGTGTAGAAGACACGTGAGGGAGGTCAGTCTGTAAAGCAGGTCCTACCAGCAGAGCATGGAGTACAGGGCTATGGGCACAATTGGGTTCTGGAAATATGTTAGCTTCCCATCACCAACAATACCTCTGACAAGTCAACTTGCAGGGAGGAAAGGTCTATTTTGGCTCACATTCCAGAGGTCTCATGGTGTCTTGGTACCATTGTGTCTTAGTTGGGGTTTTTATTGCTTTGAAGAGACGCCATGACCACAGCATCTCTTATAAAGAAAACATTTAATTGTAGTTTCAGAGGTTTAGTCCATTATCATCATGATGGGGAGCATGGCAGATGTGGTGTTAGAGTAGTAGCTGAGAGTCCTACGTCTTGCAGGCAACAGAAAGTTGACTAAGACACTGGGCGGTATACTGAGCAAAGGAAACCTCAAAGCCCGCCCCCTCGGTGACACACTTCCTCCAACAAGGCCAAACCCACTCCAACAAAGCCACACCTCCTAATAGTGCCACTCCCTTTGAGATTATGAGGGCCAATTACATTCAAATTACCACATTCCATTCCCTGGCCCCCATAAGCTTATAACAATATCATAATGCAAAATGTATTTAGTCCAACTTTAAAAGTCTCGATAGTCTATCACACTAAACTTCTCTGAAACCTCTTGAGTGTGTCCCTGACAGTTCAAATAACTCTTAGCACCACTGTCTTCTATCCTACCATTCGTCTTGCCCATTAAGCAGTGCTTAAAACATTCCACTGCTTTCCTAACACAAAATCCCAAAGTCCATAGTATTCTAACCAAAAACATGGTTCAGTCTGTCACAGCCATACCTCAGTCCCTGGTACCAACTTCTGTCTTAGTTAGCATTTCTATTGCTGTGAAGAGACACCATGACCATGGCAACTCTTACAAGAAAACATTTAATTGAGGTGGCTTGCTTATAGTTTCAGAGGTTCAGTCCATTATCATCATGACAGGGAGCATGGCAGCATGCAGGCAGATGTTGTGTTGGAATAGTAGCTGAGAATCCTACATCTTTCAGGCAATAGGAAATGGACTGAGATACTGGACAGTATCCTGAGTAGAGGAAACCTCAAAGTCCACCCCAAACATGACACACTTCCTCCAACAAGGCCATACCCACTCCAACAAAGCCACACCTCCCTAATAGTGTCACTCCCTGTGAGATTATAGGGGCCAATTACATGCAAACCACCACACATTGCTTTGGGACTATGGAGCCAAGGCATCACAGTCAGAGCATCAGGCAGAAGAAATGTCATGGTAGGAGAAAACAGAAGAGAAAGAGGCAGGAGTATCCTAAAGTCTCTATCCCTCCCCAAAGCACCAGAAGCTAATGACCATACCTTCATCCCATGGCCACTGGGGTTTTTAAAACCCCAGCTATACTAAGGAGTGTCCTAAGATGGTCTCAGATGGCAAAAAACAAAACGTATTCAGTCCCAGTGGAGACTCTAGGAACATGATTGACAGTCATGGGAAAAGCGGTAGAAAGGAAAGACAGGGTCTAAGGTCAAGGGGTCTTAAATGGTTAAGTATTTTCAATTTTATTCTGGACAACAGGGGGTTAAGGCTTTTGAGAAACAAATTTCCTTCTGAGACTGGGGACCACATCTTGAGAGCCCTTTGTGGAATTTTACTTCGTATATAGTTCATATTAAGTAACAAATCTAATACATGTACTAGTAGTCCGAATTACAGATGCTTTAAGACCAACAAGATTGCGCTGGCATCTTTTCTGTTACTTAAAAGCAGGAGATGGAATTCCCACGTGGAGAACTCTCCCCATGCTAGAAAGAGAAGCAGGGTCCTTATAACCAAGGTCTTCCATCAAGACTGAAAGAATTCTGTCCGGACCATAATAAAATCGTTCTTATCTTGGAAGCCACCCCATGTAATAAAGCAGCCTTTTCACAACTCACTACTCACTGTCTAGGCAAGTAGATAAGTAACTGCTGCTTTTTAAATGTTTTTAAATGTATTTGTTGTGTGTGTGTATATGTGGGTGGGTGAGTACATGTTTTTGTGTGTGCACATATGTATGCAGGTGTGCATGTAGAATCCAAAGGTCAACACTGGATTGCCTTACACTTTTTTTGTGAAGATGGCATGCTTCACTGAACCCAGATACCTTCAGTGAGGCTACCCTAGTAGGCTAGTAGGCTCCAGGGATCTTTCTGTCATCACCACCCCATTGCTGGGGTTACAGGTGCATTCTGTCATGCCCAACATCCAAACTCAGGTCCTCATGCTTGCACGGTATGTTCCTTACTGGCTGACCATTCCCCACAGGTCCCTAACTGCTCCTTTGGGTCTACATTTCTTTATGGGGGCTCCATGGCAGGTAGATCTCATAGCAAACTACTGTGTGTGTTTTTCTCCTGTTCATCTGTCTTGGATCAGTTTAATTCTCAGGTCCAGTTGGAACCCTAAGAAAATAAAGATTAAGTTGTGTTACCCCTGTAACATTCAACAATGGATATGAGTAGGATTCATTTGTAAGAATAATCATTTAAAACCCCATGCAATTAATTGTATTCAAACCAAAATCTCAAGTGTACATTGTTGAAATTGATTTTCAAGGGGAAATGTTGGGCAAAATTTTTATTTCAAATATTTTCATATGCTGTCTTGTTTAACCTCCAGAACTTCCCGTGTTTAACAAGCAGAACAAAAAGATTAAGCACTTAGAAATCTGTCAATGAATCGGAGTTCTTTGGTTTCAAGCAACAGCAAATGATGTTTAACTTGAGCAGGAAGATGAAGGTAATTAAAAACTTGAGGGAAAGTTTAGAAACCAGATTCAGAATTTTTCATCAAGAGCCAAGGCCTGGCCGCTGAGATGTGTTGTTACTGATGTCTTGATCACTTTCCCCAGAATACAGAGGCCACTCAGAAGACATTCACAGATGTACTATGCTAAGGAAAAGTGTAGCAGCTTTGCAGTGGGTATTCCCCTCAGACTGTCTCCACAGACCAGTGAAAACAGGATGTGCTATTGGTGGCCACGGAAACAAGCCACTTGCACCCCTCGCTGTGAAGATGTGACTGGCATCTCCAGTTGCAGTCCTCGGGACCCATCTCCTCTGAGAAGTGACACATCCACAGCTTCACCTGGGCAATGTCTAAGTACAATGAGCACCCTCAGCAAAGTCTCATGTGGAGTTGGTCCAAGGCATAAACATAGTCTGTGCTACACACCTTTAGCATGAAGATTTCTCCAGAACTCTGGCCAAACCTTTCTTTCAGCACCGTAGTTTGGCACAACGCTCTTTCTTTCTCCTTCTCCAGGTGTCAAACCTCAACAAGATCTGTCAACATCACTGTCCTCCAACAGATCTCTTTGTGTCTAATCAGGATGGCTAGATAGACCAGCCCTCAATCTAAAGGCAAATCAACAACTGAACTCCAAGCTGCACAACCTTAAACTGACATTCTCTTCACCATGTTCACGGGATTCATATAGGCAGGGAAAGGTGGTTTCACTGATAGTTACAAAGGCTATGAGTCCACTGTCTCTCAGGAGTCAAAGATATGGATTTATATATACCACCACAAAAGCTACAAATGATGAACCTTGTGAGATGACTTGGTAGATAAAGTGCTTGCTATGGAAGTACAAGAATGTGAGATTGGCTCCAGCACCCACTTAGAGCCAGCCTCTCAGCATGCATCTATTACCCCAATGCTGAGGAAGCAGAGACAACAAGACTTGAGAGAGCTTGGTCCAGTGGAGATGAATCAATAAGCTCCAAGTTCAGTGAGAGATTTTTCTCAAACAATATGGTGGACACCCAACATTGACCTCTGGCAGGCACATGTACACACACACACACACACACACACACACACACACACACACACACTGCAAATGAAAATCTTTTAAAACACTGGCTCATTTTTGTTATTTCTCAGATCCTTTGACCCTTTGTGGGATTCCTCTTATGTATGTTTAACTTGTCTGTACCAACCTAGACACCTACCTCATGGTGCTTGTGGGGGTTTGAAAGAAAATGGCCCCCAAAGGGAGTGGCACTACTAGGAGGTGTGGCTTTGTTGGAATAGGTGTGGTCTTGGAGGAAGTGTGTCACTGTGGGGGTGAGCTTTCAGGTCTCCTATGCTCAAGATACTCCCAGTGTCATGGTCTACTTCCTGTTATCTGCATATCAGCATGTAGCAGCTCCTTCTCTGGCACCATGTCTACCTGCCACCATGCTCCTTGTCATGATATTAATGGACTAAAGCTCTGAAACTGTAAGACACCACCTCAATTAAATGTTTTCCTTTATAAGAATTGCTATGCATAGATGGAGGAGAGCTATTTACCCCCACTCTCCAGTCCCTACCCCCACCTAACAACACCTAGGGCATGTGGGAGAGCTGGCTTTGGGGTCATAAGATCAACAGAGCTCTTCCTGACCCCCACCAGCTGCAACACTCGGGACAGCAGGCCCTATACCTCGCCAGGACAATACAATTGAGCCAACACTGTTAGTGCTGGTGTGGGTGAGCTAGCCCTAAAGATGTGAGCATGGGAGAGCTGCCCCCCATTTCTCATCTGTCTTGTGGTAGCATAGGCAGGGGAAAGAAGCCCTCCTCGCCCCCACCAATGCCTGGGGCAGGTGGGAGAGCTGGCCCTATGGTCATAAGAGTGGAAAAGCTAGCCGGGCAGTGGTGGCGCACGCCTTTAATCCCAGCACTCGAGAGGCAAAGGCAGGCGGATCTCTGTGAGTTCAAGGCCAGCCTGGGCTACCAAGTGAGTTCCAGGAAAGGCGCAAAGCTACACAGAGAAACCCTGTCTCAAAAAAAAACCAAAAAAAAAAAAAAAGAGTGGAAAAGCTACCCCTGATCCCCACCAGCTGCAACACTCTGGAGAGCAGGCCCTGCACCCCACCAGGGCAATACAACAGATCAATCCTGTTAGCAGAGGTATGGGTGAGCCAGCCCTGAAATCATGAGCATGAGTCAGCTGTCCCCATCTCCCATCTGGTGAACCAACCCTACAGCTTCCCAGGCCCAGACCCAGGGTTATGACTTGGCCTGCCCCAACATCCACCCCATCTATGATCTCCTGGAGCACATGGAGGGTGCCTGATCCACAAACCCAAAGCTGCAAGATCTCCACAACTCAGGACTCCAGTGGGATGTCCAGGAAGAGTGCTAGTGGGTACCCAGAATCATGGAACATGTTGTGGAGATCAGGGTCCTTGAACCAGACTGATGACTCTTTAATCCTAGCACCTGGGAGGCAGAGGCATGTGCATCTCTGTGATTTCGAGGCCAGCTTGGTCTACACAGTGAGTTCCAGGACAGCCAGGGCTACACAAAGAAACTCTGCCTCAAAAAAAAAAGTGGCCATGGTCTGGTGTCTCTTCACAGCAACTGAAACCTTAACTGAGAGAGCAACTCAACTCCTGCTGGCAATAGCAAGAGAGAGAAAAGAGTCTAGTTCTTCTCCAGCTCTCCTCCCAAGTTGCACATCTGCACACAACAAGTTAACAGAGGATCAAAATCCCAGTGTCGGTCAGCCTTAGGCCAGCTGCTGCTGAGTCAAGGTCTTTCTTTCAGATGAAGAAATGTCATATGTGCAGTAGATCAACCAAAAACTCAGAGAGAAGGTGGTACCAAGATACTGAAGAGGTAACAGAAAAGCCCATAATTTCATCACCAAATTTTGCAGCATTTGATAGAGTCCAGGATTGAAAGAGTCTGTTTTGTTAGCCTACGGAAACCTATGTTGAATGAGCCATGACTTCTTTCCACAATACCCACCCCACAAAAAGAGATTCTTATAGTATGAGGCTATTCTTTTAGGAAGACTAAAAGTAGCCATAACAGGACAAAAGGAGGTACTAGGAAGAGTGTGTCATTGAAGTCAAGACCTTTGGTCCACCTAGAGGTATTTATTGAGTAATTCCTAAGCAAGAAGACACTAAAGTCATCTTTCTTCAAATAATGTATAATTCAAATAAGGAATTGGGGGAATTGTGGATGGAACTTACATTTAATGAGTCAGTACCTCTTTTATAGCAGACAAGACACAGATACAGGACGATTTCAACAGCAATATAGGAAGAAAGATCTCTTATTTCAAGACATACACAAGTGTTAAACACGAGGTCATAGATGTTTCACGGGATGGGTAGTTGTCCAAATATGGTTCCAGGAGCAGCATCAGCCACGTCACTTAGAAACTCATTCGAAACAAACTCATTACTGCTGTCACAGCTTCCTAAACTTTTCAAGGTAGGACTCAGAAAATTTTTTTTTGAGACAGGGTTTCTTTGGTAGCCTTAGCTGTCCTAGAACTAGCTCTGTAAACCAGGCTGGCTGGGAACTCACAGAGATCTACCTGCCTCTGCCTCCCAAGTGCTGGTAGAGGCACTTAGGGCAGATTCTGAGGTACATTCAAATAGACAGTAAGAACTTTTAGCCTCCATGGTGAGTCAGTTAAGGGCTCAGCCATCACGGAAGACATCTAAAGCTAGACCTTGACCTCAGGAAATGGCAACAGGAGTGGGGGTGGACAGAGAAGTGGGAGAGCTGGTGCAGGGCAGAATTGGATGGATGTTGTTTCCCATTAAATTCTCTGCTATGGTTATCCCTATGTCTTGAGGGTTTCATTTTGATACCAAGGGCAAGTCACAATCTTTTAATTGTATGGGCAACTTAGAAACACTTTACATATAGTTCTATCAATAGATAATTCAATTTGGTCTTGAGCCCTGATACTTGATCCAATTTAATCTCTCAATTGTATTAGTTACAACAGCCCCTGGTTATTAAGCAAACAACATGATACATTCCTGACTCCACAGGTAAAGGTCCCTAGACAGCCCCTTCTGGGCTTTTGAACCTTGGATATTTTAAAAAGTATTTTCAGTAGATTCTGAGAGGGCAAACTCACTGAAGAAGGAGAACATGGATTTGAACCTATCAGTCCACGGAGAATCGCACATTTCAAAGTATTATTTAAAGCTGGGATAGCAGCTTGTTCCACAGCTGCAGCTGCAACTCAACAGCCAATCACAGCACAGCTCTCCGTGGGAATTTCTAGCTGGTTTGCGAATAGCTCTCAGGCACATCAACTGCTTCTCAAAATGCCTGTATCTTTTTCCAGCATCATTTGCATTTCATCTGTCAATGTCCTATGTTCCTACAGAGCCATATTTCTTTCACTCCTCAAGGTCCCCAGTGAGAAGCTATAGTTAAAACTTCATAATTGAAACTATGCATTATAACAGAAAGACATTTCTATTCCAAGCCACCAAATG
This sequence comes from Peromyscus nudipes, assembly GCA_902168325.1. Lineage (NCBI taxonomy): Eukaryota > Metazoa > Chordata > Mammalia > Rodentia > Cricetidae > Peromyscus > Peromyscus nudipes. Next base: position 47,170 of record CABHPH010162166.1, on the reverse strand, counting down.
AACTCTGACAAGTAACTTCCCTTTTAAGCAGAGCCAACTGCTCTGTTCCTTTAGTCATTCAACAAACACTTATAACACCTATGGAGACCTCTAATTGGAAGAGGCCACCCACCAGCTACCTACCAAAACTGGTCCAGCTCCTGAGCTGGTAGTAAGTCAAGGCAGCTATGGTGTAACTGCCAAGCCTTGCTGCCCTGGGGCTTTTTTCTTCCTGCAGTGTTTGTTGTCTGTTCATATCACTCTAGATCTTGGGCCCTGAATTCCTCAGTGGTGATATAACCCACTGAGGGTACCACTTCATCTGCATCCATCATGCCCAAAAGGACTGCAGAGGTGGCAGAACTGGCCCCATCTGCTGATATCCCCACTTTCTGCTCTGTAATGAATCATGAACTATGTTGCTCTGCTCTCAGATGTCTTACACCTCAAGGACGGCAAATTTGTTCTTTGTCATTTCCTGTCTTACTGGGGCACTTCATGACACCTGTGATGTGTCAGGACCTATGATTAGCACTGTTTCTTTGCACCCCAAAACAGAAGAACCATGGGTCCCAATAGGCACAAGAGATGCTTGGATGGGATAGACCCTGGTGGACAACATTTTCTGAATCTTCAAACAAAGTCTTAAGAAAACATTTCATATATGTTGATTCAACTTATGAACAAATATGCTGTTGATTATGGCTGAAGGATTCATATCCAGCACACATATATTTTACAAAAGGCACATTACAGCAGAATGTGTACATTGTGTGATGTGTACACAGAAGAGTATCAGATAACACTTTAGTATACCCTTGGGGACTGTCCTAGTTAGCTTTACCTATCAAAGTATCACAGCCTGGGGTCACAAGAGAAAGAAATCCCAGTTGAGGGATTGTCTGGATCAGACTGGCCCGTGGACATGTCTGTGGGGCATTTTCTTAATTTCTAATTCATGTGGGAGGCCCAGGCCACTGTGGGCAAGTGGTCCTCAGCTTTAAGAAAGCTAGCTAAGCATAAGCCTGTGAAAAAGCCAGTTTTCCTCCGTAGTTCCTACTTGATTTCCCTCCGTGATGGACTGTAACTTGTAAGGTGCCAGGTGAAATAAAACCTTTCCTACTCTAAGTTGTTTTGGGTCAGAGTGTTTTATCAAAGCAACAAAAAAAGGGGAGTGGAATAAGGGCCATTTTAAATAGCGAAATCACCAACCAAAAGTAGAGGAATGCAAAATAGACACAAAATAGACCACAAAAAGACATTTTTTCCAACATGAACACTGACACAAAAAGACAGAACTCAGCTGTGATCGTGCATGTTAAGTGACTGAATGTTTCTGCCACTCTGTACACATCCACCAATAACCACAAAATAACGATGAGCATTGATTTAGAAAGCACAAATAAATGTGAGTAGGCAAATTCATAAGCATAGACTCCATGAATAGAATGAGTACATGATTATGCATGAGTTATGCATTATTTGCAAAAGTTGGTTAGTTTATGTTTAGTTAACCTGTCTGAAGAAATCCTTGATCCCATCCTTGGTGGTGCTGGTGATTTGTAGAGAGAAAGCATAGGGAGAGAGCAGAGCCCTGAACGACAGCAAAGGCCCTTTCCTTAGTTGAGGAACTGACAACTTGCAGTCTGAGCAGGAACCCACATGGCTGATCCTCTTCCTAGAGGAACTCACACAGACGATCTATTTGGGTGGTAATTACAACTCTTACAAATATTAGGGCATGTGACGTAGTGAAAGGTGTTGATTTTGAGACAGGACCTCCATCACAGAAGAGTAAAAATCACAAGGAACTCGCTACAGCTAACCTCGTATGCCTCTCAAGGCAGGGCCATCAATGAAACAGCCTGTAAAGAAGGATGCTACCTGTTGTAGCCCAGGAGTTTACAGCCAGGTGTAGATAGGCCAGGAAATCCAACATGCTCTCTCTAAGGCATCTTACCAAGACAGAAACTAGCTGTACCCACAAAACCTGACCTACTGACTGTCACATCAATCCAAGATGCTGACGACCTTATGATGCCGTGAAGCCAAATGAGCAAAAGACAACTAGCAAGCATGTAAAAGGTCATAGAGGGACATAGTGCTTAATCTGCTGATTACTCCTCATTGTCAAGTTCACGGGATTTAGAATCACCTAGGAGACATTCCCCTGGCTATATCTATGATGGTTTTTTTCCACAGTAGTTTGATATAGGTGGTGAACAGGTACAACATACAATCACTCTGAAAACATTAGACAATTTTTTTCATTAAATCTGTTTGTCATATAATCTCATAGCTGTGAGATATTCTTGTGCGTCTGTAAATGTGGATATGCATGCAGGTACGTATGCATGCAGGTGGAGGCCAGAGGCCAACATTGAGCATCTACCTCCATCACTCTCCACTTTATTTTTTTGAGAAGAGGTCTCTCTCCAAACTTAGACTCCAAATCAGTACTGATGGACTGGCCAATGAGCCCCAGGATTCCTCCTGTCTCTTCCTTCCAGTGGTAAGATTACAGACACATCACACCTAGCTTTTGCCAAGGGTACTGGGAATCTGAACACAGGTTCTCATGCTTACGTAGCCAACACTTTACCCACTGAGACATTTCCCTAGCTCCCAAGATAGGAGTTTCTAATTCCCATTCGTAGTTGATCACTTGTGTGATGTCTACTACGTCTGTTATTAATATAACCACTCCTGATTTATGATTGATGTTTGTCCTTTTGCTCTTGGCTTGTGTCATTACATTTAATGTGACTTTTGTACCTGTAATCCTAGCACTCAGGATTCTAAAATGGGAGGAATAGAAGAGGGAAGAGTCGGGGGAAAAGAGAGGGAGAACGGAGAAGAGTGGGGTTAAGTCCAGCACTGGAGACCTGAGATAGGCTGTTCCTTTTATTAAATTGTTCTGCATGCAATTGACTGTAATTCTTGGACCACACTTACACTAATGTCTATTTTACTTTGATTGCCCTTTCCATACACATCTCATCCTAGAAGCCATATGAAACAAAAATTCTTCTGGAAGCCAGTGGGAAAATCCCTTTCAAGTGCAATGGCCACTGACTCTGCATTTAATCGACATGGTCCACAAGCACAATCATTAGGAAGGAGATGAGCACTGATGACCCTTAGCATCTGGTGCAAGGCAAGAGAAGAAGCAAAGATTTTACAGCTGGAATCTGTAATGTTTTCTGTCAAAATTCATGCAATCAGTTCTTTTGTTTTGTTTTGTTTTGTTTTGTTTTTTCGAGACAGGGTTTCTCTGTGTAGCTTTGGAGCCTGTCCTGGAGCTCACTTGGTAGCCCAGGCTGGACTTGAACTCCCAGAGATCCGCCTGCCTCTGCCTCCCGAGTGCTGAGAGCAATCAGTTCTTTTCATGTACAAGGAGAGCCTGCACTGTGAGACTAGAGCAAACAAACAGAAAGTCCCCAAAGCATCCTCAAGCCAGTGCCCCGGGGAGCCACTAGAGAATGACATCTAAAGACGAAAATCCAAACATTTGTAGTGGACATTTGTCATGCTGGACTTCTCAGCACCTCTGTTAATGTGTGCGGGGTCGGGGCGGTGGAACATGTCATGAGTAGAAGACAGGTCTGTCCCATGGGATCGACGAGTCAGATGTTCCCATTTGACAAAGATAGTCCTAAGGAGTTACTCAAATGCCCGGGGTGGTCAAACACGGTGGAGTCACAACACCTGAGTCAGTAAACAACCAAAAGCCTGAGTGCAGCTGCACTTGAGACTCTTCACTCTTTCTTCATTCACAACTCTGTGCCTGCCACTCATGTTCAGTGGGAAAAGCCAGCACTCAGTCTTCTTGTATGTTTTATTTTATTATTTCATTTTATGTATGTGGTTGTTTTGCCTGCATGTATATCTGCGCACCTCATGCATGCAGAGGCCAGAAAAAAAAATACATCAAATTCCCTGAAACTTGAGTTACAAATAGTTGTAAGCCACTATTTGAGTATTGGGAATTGAACCCAGGTCCTCTGAAAGAGTAGTCAGTGCTCTTACCCACTGAGCCATCTCTCCCAGTCCCTCAGTCTTCTTACAGAACCAAGACTTCATTCTGTTTATCATATTTTATTTTTTTATTTACTATTAGAGGTGTGTGTGTGTGTGTGTGTGTGTGTGTGTGTTTGCGCACACGCGTGAGCGTGTGTACATGAGCATGCGAGTGTCACAGTGCAACTTTCTCAAGTTGCTTCTCACACTATGGGTTCCATGGATGGAACTCAGGTCACCATGCTTGCTTTTACCAACTGAGCCTTCTCACTGGCTCCATTTATCATATGTTTTTTTTAATATTCAGAGATTCCTATTCTCATTTTTATCTGCCTCAGCTACATTTTAAACTCATTATGCAGATTTTGCTTCATATGTATGTTCTTTGAAAATAAGTAGACTTTTTCATCAAAGTAGGCATTTCTTTTCTCTATGTTCCTGTGAAACTATATTTATAGTAAACATTCAGAGAACATTGATCATTATTGTGGTCAAATTCTTTAAAGGGGAAAAAAATCTCAGGGAGCCCCTTAGGAAAAACTAATAAACAGCTTTTGCTTAGTTTACCAATTCTGAGGAATTAAATACGGACCCAAATAAAGACTGGAAAATGAATAATCTTGTCTTTTCCACATCACATTCATCACGGAAGCAGTACCCGAAGTGGCAAGAAGAATGGGTCCGTGCAGAAGAGTGGACACAAACCAAATCTAACTTAAGATTTTCTATAAATAAATACAGAACAAAGTCCACTTCAATAGCTGTCTGGAGGCTGAAGATGGTACAAAAGCCAGTCCAGTCCATGAGTATTTTTGGCTGTGGGACACAGACTAAAGCCCACTTCATAATATACACCAAGAAGTGTCCACTGATAACAGAACAAAGAATCTCAAGCTCCTGTTGTCCAAGAGTCTTCACCTGGAGAAGCATGTGACAACTGAGCACCAGAGGCAAGGGCTGCGCTAAAGGATAAGAGGTTATTTTCTCTCCCAAACCAGCATTTTTCAAACAGATTTCCAAGTCTTAATTCTCTCAAGAATATAGCATACACTCAAAAATAGTCTCTGAATACACAGAGAGAGTGAGTGGGGGGGGGCAAGCAATTTGGTAGATTTTTTTCATAGTGTTCTAGTTTGATAGGGTAGGGAAAAAAAACTTTAAAATTTAACTGTATGGCCTGATTTTATGTCAGCTTGACACAAGCTGGAGTCATCAGAGAGGAGGGAGCTTCAATTGAGAAAATGCCTCTCTAAGATTCGGCCCTAAGGTATTTTCTTAATTAGTGATTAATGTGGAAGAGCCCAGCCCATGGTGGGTGGTGTCATCCCTGGGCTGGTGGTTATGGGTTCTATAAGAAAAAAGGCTAAACAAGCCATGGGGAGTAAGCCAGTAAGCAGCACCCTCCATGGCCTCTGTATCGGTTCCTGCCTCCAGGATCCTGCCCTGTTTGAGCCTTGACTTCCCTCTGTGATGGACTGTCAACCTGGAAGTGTAAGCTCAAATAAACCCCTTCCTCCCCAAATTGTCTTGGTCATGGTGTATTATTACAGCAATGGTAACCATAACTAAGACTTCAACATTATGCCATTATGCCATGATACTTGACTTCAATTTAAAGATCAATGGAAGTAAGCTGACTGATCATTTCATACCTACAGCAGGAAGTCACAGGGAAGGTGAGGTAAGGGTTATACTAGCCATTCAAAGAACAAGAATAGAAACTGCAAACCATAATCCAGTGGTAGACGGGAGCCACCAAGATTGTTCTGGCGTCTCTGGGCCAATATAAACCCCCTTTCCGTATAGAAGCATCCCTGTGTCCCCCAAAACCTTCAATGCTTCTACTTCTTAAGTCTGCAATTCTAGGAAAGTGTTGGCTCAGAAATAGATTACTTCCAGTCAGTGGTATAGCTCAACATTTTGAGTTGCTAAAGCTATAGCTTATTCCACTGCGAACAGTTTCACTTTGACAAGGTCAGGTTGCCTCCTCGTTACTAAATTGATTCTTCACCCGCTTTGCCCACTTCCCCATTTCAATGTCACATGGTTTAATCAAAATATAAAATCAAGAATATTGTTACCATTCACAGACAGAAAATCAGAGTTATTTTGCATTGTCAGCCCTTAACACTAATTTTTAAAACCACTTCCAGAGGATCTTATGCTCTATTATACAGTGAGGTGACTGCAGATAAAAATTATATACTGTACACTTTTTAAAAGCTAGAAGAAAGGAGACTCAAGATACTGCATGACATGCAAGCCAACTCTGCTAGGATCTCCAGGGAATAGATTGGAGGGAGCTGGATAACCGCCACCAGAGGATTCAGAGAACAGCCAAACTCTAGTCTAAGAGCAAAGTAAAATAGGAAATGTTAAAAAACAGAACAGGAAAAATACTGAGTCTGTCATGGAGGTGCTGGTGCAGCCTGGGAAGCTTCCCACCCCAGTGTAAGGAGGCCACAGCAGCCAGCTTCACTGTGCTCTCAGTAACACTTTTGAAAGGGGGGAGGGCAGAGGATGGAGGAGACAAGCTCCTCTCTGCAAGGGAAAGAAGCAGGATGAGTCACCATTGTTAAAGACCCCTGCTGGCTCAGCAACCTGTCGGGCCCCCACAAAGCTCCAAGCAATTGTTAAAGGTCCAGCTAAAAGCTGGCTGCTGAAATACCTAAAGACTTTAGCAAAGAAACTTTGTAATAGAACCCAACAACATTCAGTGACCCGTGTCTGTGTTCTTCTGTAGATAAAGAACACAGACACGGGTTTCAAAGGGACAAGTTGGACAGGAAAGCCCACCAAGGAGCCCCACCCATGTTAACTACTGGACTCCTGGACAGTCATCCAGAGATCTGACCTGTGAAGGACTTCCCACTTCCTGGACCAGCTTCTGTGACCCTATTTCAACCTTGCAAAAGACCACCCAGAGGTACAAAAAGCATTGATGACCCATTCTCCGTAGGGCTACCTAGAGGGTTGATCAGCATCTGTGACCATATCAGAGAAGAACCACCCACTTTTGGGACTGGCATCTGTGACCTAGGCTCATAAAGGACCACCAAGGGGTATGCTAGGCATCTGGAAGCCTGGGAAGACATGCTGAGAAAGCCAAAGCTACAAAAAGCAATAGGGCAAAATTGTGTAGACCATGCACCTCCCACCATCTCTCTTCCCATCACACTTATTCTTCTTTCATTTAATAACAATTTTCAGTTTGTCAGGATACTTCTGCCCTGCGCTGTTCTCATCTCCTCCATCCTTTCTTTTCTTTCCTATTTCATTTTCCTCTTGATAGACTTTTCCTGGTGTGTGGCATCTCCAAGCTTCAGCCACTAAAACCTGGGGTTTCTTTAGGTTTTCTGATTGCATTTTTCTCTCTTGCCAACCTGCTTCCTTCTCCTCCCCACTGTTCTCTTCTTCCTCTTACTTTTCCCTATCAGCCCAATGCTAACCACTATTCGTGCACTTTTGTCTTGTGTTGTGACTCAGTGAGTTAAGCAAGGCCATCCGTGCAACCGTTTGGAACTATTGACCACAGACTGGTGAGATCACCAGCTGTTGCTCAACAGGGTATGGCAGTGACTCCCCAGTTCCCAGAATCTATCAGTGGCCACTAGTTTGGTGGGAGGGGACAGAGAGGGCCTCTTGAGCCCATCCCCCCTTCATAGTTGGCTGTTGACAGGTCCATACTTGGGTAAGCTCAGGCTAGGAAAATGCAGCTGCATTGAATATGACTGAAAAGAACTTGTATGGAAGAGAGGGGTGATAATAAGGGTGGGGAGGAGACAAAAGAGGGTAACGTGGCTAGAGTAATGAAAATATATCATATGTGCACATAAATATGACAAGTAACAAGCATATTTTTAAAGATCCCAATGAAATTCATAGACTTGTTAGAACACAGCTTAAAGTCTTACTTATATTCCCCAAAACTGAAAATTCTGAAATACACAGATAAACTTTTAGATGCACATGATCTACAAAAATTGAACCAAGATGAGCGCGACAACAGATCTATAGCAAGCAGTGAGATTGAAGCAGTCATTTTTTTAATTCTCAACTACAAAACACCCAGAACAGATGGGTTTACTGGTGAATCCTACCAGACTCTTAAAAAACAAAGTCCAAGCATCTCTCAAGTATTCTATAGGATAGAAAAGAATGCTACCAAACTCTTTTACAAAGTCAGTATTACTCTGATAACAACACAAGACAAAGACAGAAAAAAACAAAGAAAAAGTACTGATCTTCTTAATGAACACAGGTGCTAAAATTCCCAATAAAATACTTGTAAAGCAAATTCAAGAACACATCAAACATATCATACACTATGATCAAGTTGTCTTCATTCAGAGAAGTAGGCAGTTCAACCCATGTAAATAAATAAATGTGACAGATTGGATTTCACATGAGTGGGGGGAGGGGAGCAGAAATCCCATGATCATCTCAATAGATGCAGAAAAAGCTACCGGCAAAACCAACATCTCTTCATAATAAAAGCCCTGAAGAGAATAGGAATAAGAAAAACATATCTCATAATAATAAAGGAGAGATATATATGTGTGTGTACATATATATACATATATATATATATATCATATATATGACAAACCTATAGTTACCATCATACTTCTGTTTAGGGGGAATGTGAATGTTTCTTCTTCTTCTTCTTCTTCTTCTTCTTCTTCTTCTTCTTCTTCTTCTTCTTCTTCTTTTTGGCTGGACAGAAACTTGCTGTGTAGACCAGGTTGGCCTCGAACTCATGGAGATCTGCCTGCCTCTGCCTCCATAGAATTGGGAGTATAGGCGTGTACCACCACACCCCCAGACCACCACCCAGCTAATTACCATCATACTAAATGAGGGAAAAACTCAAAGCTTGTCCACTGAGGTCAGGAGTAAGACAACTTTTTCTACTCTTACTCAATATAGGACTTGATGCCTAAGCTAGAGCAGTAAGACAAGAAAATGAATTAAAAGTTATACAAATGGAAAAAGAAGAAGCCAAAGTATCCACATTTACAGATGATATGATTCTGTATATAAGAGATCCTAATGTCTCCATCAGAAAACCCATAGCTCTGACAAACACTTTCAGCAAAGTGGCAGGATACAAAATTAACATAAAACATCAGTATCCTCCTAAAGACCAACAAACACACTGAGAAAGAAACGAGAGAAACAATCTCATTCAAAATATCCTCAAAAGAAAATATACTAACTGACTTACAATATAGTCAACAAAGAGAAATAAAAACTCTTGAATGGAAACTTTAAAACAACAAAAAGACTGAAGATACCAGGAGATGAAAGACTTCCCATGCCACAATAAGGAGCCCATGCCTGACACTGCCTAAGGGCCAAGAACAAGAAGTTTGATAGCTCAGAGACCTAGGACAGAACCAAACATGACTGGCAGGAAAAAAAAAAAGTCAGTAAAATGATTCCTAATGATATTCTCCTATATGCATAGGTCAGTGACCAGACCAATTGTCATCAGAGAAGCTTGATCCAACAACTGATGGGAGCTGATGCAGAGACCCACAACCAAACACTAGGCAGAGCTCAGGGAACTGAGGAATGGGGGCAGTAGGACTGTAGGAGCCAGAGGGGTCTAGGACACCAGGAGAACAGGGCCCACAGAATCAACTAAGCAGGGCTCATAGGGGCTCACAGAGACTGAAGCAATAATCACAGGGCCTATACGGCTCTGAGTTAGGTCCTCTGCATATACTTTATGGTTGTGTAGTTTGGCGTTCTTGAGGGACTCCTAATAGTGGGAGTGGGAGTGTCTCTGACTCTTTTGCCTGTTCTTAGGACCCTTTTCCTCCTACTGGGTTGCCTCATTCAGCCTTGATCATGAGGGCATGTGCCTAGTCATATTGTAACTTGTTACGCCATGTTTGGTTGATATGCCTGGGAGGCCTGCCCTTTTCTAAAGGGAAACAGAGGAAGAGTGGATCTCAGGAAGAGGGGAGGTGGGGAGACTGGGAGGAGTGGAGGGAGGGGAAACAGTGGTCAGGATGTAAAGTATGAGAGAAGGGAAACAAACAAATGCTGGTGAGGAAGTGCGTGAGGAAACCTCAAACACTGCTGGTGGGGGTGTAAACTTGACCGGCCACTAGAGCAATAGTGTGGAAAGATTCCTCACAAAACCATAAATAGGTCTACCGTACAGCACAGAGAGTCATTCCTAGATATTCACCCAAAGAGGTGCAAGTCAACATATCAAAAAGATGTGTACCCATCAGGGTTTATTACAGTGCTGTTCACAATAGCTAGGGTATGGAAGCCACCTAGTGTCTAAGACATGAATAGATAAAGGAAACAATACAGATGATAGATAGATAGATAGATAGATAGATAGATAGATAGATAGATAGATAGAAAGATGATTGATAGATAGATAGATGATAGACAGATAGAGATAGAAGACTCCGCTTCCCAAATGCCAGCATTACAGCTTCTAAGTCGTCACTGACCGCAGAACTTGGAGAAGGTTCTGACAAGAAGAGAGCATTGGCGTAAGATGTGTTACGTGAAGCTCAGAGTTCTGAGTTCTACAGCATCCAGCTAACTGGAGGGTCATATCAGTGTGCACACCAGACAGAGGGTGAGTATGTGGTTTTTTGAAGAGTTGGGTGTGATGAAAGGGATTGGGGGCTCTGGTACTGGTTGAGATTTACTATTTGTTTTATCTACAAGGTGGGTTCTGAACCTGGAGGGTTTGCTGCTGCTGCTGCTGTTGTTGTTGCTGTTGTTGTTGTTGCTGTTTTGTTAACCTGAGTTGTCTCAACAGTTCCCAAAATTTTTTCCCTAGGTGATGTCTCAGAGAGCTGCTCAGAATAGTTCATTTGGATCTACTTTCTTGGCTATAGGAAATATATAAGCTTGCCTTTTGCATATATTTATTATATATATATATTTCTCTTAAACATTTTTTACCTTAAGAAATGGATGCAGATTAAAAACATATTCAAGGAGCCAGCAAGATGGTCCAGTGGATAAAGGTGTCTGCAACCCAGCTTGCTAACCTGAGTTCTATCCCAGGGACCCACATGATAAAAAGAGAGAACTGACTCCTACAAGTTGTCCTGTGATCTTCATATGCACATTGTGGCACGTGCGTATACACACATCCATTCACAAAATCAGTAAAGTGTGATTCCATATATTTCAAGTGACTTGAAGTAGCCCGAAAGAGGGAAAAAAATCAGACAGCAAAATAAAGTGATACTAGATGATTTCTATAATGAGTATTTGGTGAATTGTTCTTATTGCCTGTGAGGAGGCACAGTAGGTACTCTTTCCCCCAGGGGCAGCTAACATGTATGAAAGTTGAGAAACAAAAGCATGCCCTGTCCTACTGCCACGGCCCAGAAGCTAATAAGATGGAGGCGAGACAGAAATCGTTTATGTTCTTTACAAGGGTAGGGACACTGAAGAGTCACCATTTGAGCATCCTCCTTTTATCGATGAGGTCATCAGAACTATGAAGAAGTAGACAATGAAGGTGCTGAGGTTCCCTGAGGTGCCTTCAGTACTCACAAGAGCACAGCATAGCAATGTGTGGAGTATCTTTCAGGCTACTTTTCAGAAAGGTTGAGCCTGTCTAAATAAATGACAGATGAATAAATAATTCCTATTGTAAGTATGAATTTTCAAATTTTTTAATTTAATTTTTTAATAAATAAATCATTCAAACAACGAATGCTGAATCGGTGGCTGTCAGGAGGAGCATCTTTCTTGGCAAGACACTACTCACCTTCCCAAGCCTGGTCCTCTCCATGAGTCTCATCTCTGCTGCTGGCTCAGAATGCACACACATGTTCTGTGTGTCTCTGAAACTGCTCCCTTTCTAATACATGCCTAGACAGTCCGCCATCGAGTCCCGATGGCTTTACCTCCTTAAACTTCAGAATCCATTCCCAGCTGCCCACCTTCTCCTCTCCTCTCCCATCCATACGGCCATCCTGTGTCACCGGCAGCCTCCTGAGTCCCTACTGCAATTCTGGGCTCTTAACATTATTACCAGAATTCAGGACAATGACACCAGCAAATGTCAAGAACGTGGAGACAAGCTCAGGTGTATCAGAAGCTGACTCTGTGAGCCAGCAAAGAGGGATTCAGAATAAGATGGGAAAGAGTGAGCTATATCCCAAAGACGGAAACAGACGGCGAGCTCTGAAGATCCATGAAGCAGACGATACCAGGAAAGACCATTTACACGATGTGGGGCTTTGAGAACGGTTCAACATGGCCTCAGCCTTGCTGATGGGGAAAAGGAAAGAAGAAGGTACTTCCAAGAGATAAGCCAGATGAAAAGCAGGCGATCCCTCCGCGGAGCAGACAACCCTGCCTGCAGGACAAGCCCAGGCGCTCACAAGTTTCAAATCCAGTTGCTGGTTCTAGTGAGAGTGTGATTCCTGAGACAAAAAGGTCAGTGATGGATAAAAATTCCAATTTCTTGTCACACTACATGACTTAGCGGACAATTTGGCCTTTCAGAGGCCATGGGTGAGAGAAGGCCCTGAGGCAGCTGAGAGAGCGGGAGAGACATTGGCTAGCTGCAGTAAACAGCAGGAGGCTGGGTTCCGGTGGGACAGTACTTAAGGAGGAGCTCTGACTCACAACCACGGACCTTCATACTCAGGACGCCTCTCAAGGATGGAGACAGATCTTGTGACAACTTTAGCTCTCTAGCTGCTGAGTCCACTCCCAACGCACTTGGGAACACCCCAGCCATGACACCAGGCCCAAAGTGTGTAAGATCTGGGGGAGCCTGACAGAGTCCTCCCAGCCCACAGCGTGCAAAGCTAAATGTGACCAGCAGAGGGCCCTAATACGTAAGAAGGAAAATTGACTGCAAACTCCCCTGGCAGACACCTGATACTCCACTTCAGACTTGTAACAGCTGAGCCTTGGAGACTCCCCAGGTTCAGCTGAGCCCCCCCCCCCCCCGCCTGTAAAGGACCTATAAAACTGCTCCAACATCGCATCTTTTTTTTTAACTGCACGTTTAGCAGGATTTTTTTTCTCTATTGCATTTGCCTAAATCTCTTAATGTTTTTATTCCCCTACATACATTTATCTAATATGGTTTGTGCCTTTTCATAACATGGGGGTGATAGGTGTTTTTCCTTAGTTTTTTCTTCTTTTTTGTTCCATGTTCCCTTCTTCCCAATTCCAACTCACTCTATAGTCACTAGCATTTTTATTTTATAGAGCTACACTTTTGTATTTTTTTAAATTTTCATTATCTTCTTACATGTACCTAATTTTGGTGTTGAATTTTTTCATTAATGCAAATTCCTTTTCTTCTCTACCTCCTCACCCCAATTTCTTGCTTCCTTTCTATTCCCCTCCAGAAGATTCTTGGCCATTTCCCTTCTGTCTTTTAATATGTTTAACCTTGCTTCTTGATGTCTTCCCTCTCCCAGTCCCTTTCCTTTGTCTCTGTGGTAGTTTGAATGTAACTGGATCCCATAAACTCATAGGCAGTGGCACTATTAGAGATGTGGCCTTGTTGGAGAAGTGTTGTCACTGTGGGGTGGGCTTTGAGGTCTCCTTTGCTCAAGCTTCGCCAAGTGTGACATTCAGACCACTTCCCGTTGCCTGTGGGTCAAAATGTAGAACTCTTCAGCTCCTTCTCCAGCACCATGTCTGCCTGCTGACATGCTTCCTGCCATGATGATAATGGACTGAACCTCTGAACTGTAAGTCACTCCAATTAAATGTCTTCCTTTATAAGAGTTGCTGTGGCCATAGTGTCTCTTCACAGCAACAGAAACCTTGACTAAGACAGTCTCATCCACTATTTCCACACTTACCATACATAATTTAATTTCAGCCAGACGGTGGTGGCGCACGCCTTTAATCCCAGCACTTGGGAGGCAGAGCCAGGCGGATCTCTGTGAGTTTGAGGCCAGCCTGGTCTACAGAGCGAGATCCAGAACAGGCACCAAAACTACACAGAGAAACCAAAGAAAAAAAATTCAGTACATTCTACAATTATTTACCACTTTCAGTTCTATGAATGCCGGTGATACTTCTGGGCAAGCAATTGATCTGAAGCGTATTTCTATATCTTAGGTTTGAGGTTGTTACTGCCACAGCAAATTCATTTCCTCTTCACTGAGTGATAGTGCATATTGAACTTTCAACTGTAAGATATGTAAGATATTAAGATATTGTGAAGTCCCTCGGGGGAAAAAAAAACCTGAAACAGATATTTAAACCAAAGACATATGCAGAAATCAGAACACAGAAATGCACGAAACAAGCAAAATAAAGCCACATGACTCCTCCAAAAGGTTCTCACCCCTTAGCAACTGCACTCATGGTACTGAAATAAGCTAAATGCCCATTGAGGATCTCTTTAAAGATTTTTCTGTTACAAATGATCAATGACAAATGAACAGATTAATTCTGTCCAAGACCTGGAAAGGAAAGTTGACAGCGGCAACAAAGAGGAAAGCCAGTCAGCAACACCAATGAGCAAATCAACAATGAAAGTCAGCAACGTCGATGAGAAAATCAGCAATATGGCTGAAAAGGTGGAAGGAAATTATCAGCAAGGAGATTAAGATAAAAAAGCAAACAAGCAGAAATGTTGGGAGAGAAAAACTAGATGATATATATAAAAAAATAAAATAAAATAAAAAATTTTTAAAAACAGGAAAAACTCAGCAATAGACTCAGCCAAGCAAAAGAAAGCATCAGGGATGGAGGACAAAGCTGGCAATAAGCCAAGTTCAAACATCGATTAAGGAAAAAAACAGATGAGCAGGGCCAGAACATCTAAGATGAAATCAAGAGACCAAACCTGAGTCCACTGCATAGAATAAGGACTTGAGATGAACACTGACAGCGCAGAGAATCCACACAATGAAAATTTCTCAAAGCTACAGAGAAAACTAGGATTTCAAATACGAGGCATTTAGAATCCCAAGTAGACATGACCAGAGAAGATCCTCTGTGTGACATAGATAATCAAGAGGTCAACATATAAAGCAGAGAAACAACACGAGGAGCTGTGAGGGGAGTTTACAAAGACAGACAGATCAGAGTGACATCAGCTCTCCTCTCAGCAAACATCAAGCCAGGGAGGTGTGGAAAGACACACTTCGAGCCCTGAAAGTAATTGCTTCCCTGTTGGCATCGCCACCAGGGATTTGATAAAGCAGGCTTCAAAACAAAACTAAAACAGATAAGGAAAGCCACTGTGGATTAATGAGGGGAACCATTCACAGAATGAACACAAAAATTTTAACTGTACATGCACCAAATATTAGGGTGCCCACTTTTGTAAAAAGAAACACTAATGAGCATAAAAAGTGAAATAAATCCTGATACAGTAATAGTGGGTGATTTCAACACTCTAGCCTCATATCTAGATAGGACACCCAAACTGAAAACAAAGAAAGCTGAGCATTAAATTATATCATAAATAAATGAATTTAATGGACATATATGGAATACTCCATCCAAATTAGACAGAATACACATTATTTCCAGCCATCGGCAGAACCTTCTTTAAAATAGGCCACATTCTAGGCTTCAAATCAAGTTTTGCCAAATGCAATAGAGTTAGAATAACACCTTATATCTTACCAGATCATAGTATGATAAAGAAATCAATACAGAATACAGAAATATAGAAATACAAGAAATATAGAAATAAAGAATAAAGAAAATAACCAGTGAGTTATTTTAAAAACTAGAGGACAAGTTTACAAGTTCCTAGAACCAACGGAAAATTAAAGCACAAACTCTCAGAACCTTCTGTATGTAGTTACGGCAGTTTAAGGGGAATGTTTATGGCTATGAGTACTTACAGTAAAAAAAAAAATCAGAAATATCTAAATTCTAACAATGGCAACATCCTAGAAAAAAAGAACTCAAACCTAAAAGGAGCAGGTAGTGTTAAATTACAGAGATCAAGACAGAAACGAAACAGAGTAAATGAACAGTGCACAGAATCAATAAAATGAAGAATTTGTTTAAAAAATTAAAAGAGGGAAAGAGTAAGATTGACAGTGTCCTAACCAAAATAACCAGGAGAGAGAGAGAGAGATCCCAAATTACTAAAATTAGAGATGAAAAAGGAGGGGCTGCTACTTACCTCAATGAAATACAGAGAATCAACAGCAAATGCTTTGAAAACTTTTATTCCAAAACCTCAAATGTGTAGAAGAAACAGATAAATTCCTAGGTACATTGACTTTCCAGAAGTAAATAGATATAAACAACTCAAACAGATCCATGACAGTCAGGGAGATTGAATCAGTAATAAAAGTCTGCCTGTGAAGACAAAACGGTCCTAAAACTCACATGGAAACACAAAAGACCCTGAACAGCAAAAGCAGTCCTTAAGAGAAAGAGCAATACTGGGAGTATCACAATAGCCCATCTCAAACTATATTACAGAGCCATAGTGACAAAGACAGCATGGTACTGGCAGAAGAACAGACTCCCCGGTGGAATAGAGTAGAGGACTATACAAACCCAAGCCGCTACATCCACCTTGCTTTGTTTTTTGTTTTGTTTTTGTTGCTGTTGCTGTTGTTGTTTTAAGGTGCCAGAAACATACATTGGAATAAAGATGTCAATAAAGTCAGCAAATGGTACTGGGGAAACAGGATAGCCTCATGTAGAAGAATGAAACTCCTTTCTCTCATCCTATACAAAAATCAATTCAAGATGAATCAAAGACCTTAACACAAAACCTGAAACTTTGAAAGTGCTAGAGAAAAACAGGAAAAACTTAGACATAGGCATGACCAAAGATTTTCTGGATAGGACTCCAATAGCATGGGAAATAATTCTAAGAGTTGACAAATGGAATTACAGGCAATTAAAAGATGTTTGCACAGCAAACGAAATAATCACCAGAGTGAAAAAAAACAGGTTATAGATCTTTGCCAACTACACATTAGACAGGGATTAACATCTAGGATACAGGAACTGTAAAAATTAGACACTGAAAGACCAGACCATCAAATCAATAATGGGCTTATGCACTGAATGGAGAGTTCTCAGGAAGAAATATAAACAGGCAACAGATGCTTGGAAAAAATGTTCAATGCCCTTAGTCACCAGGGAAGTGTAAATTAAAACCACTTTAAGATTCCATCTGACCTTAGCTATTATTAAGAAAACAAAAAACAACAAATGCTGGAGAGATTGTGGGGCAAGAGGAACCCGTATTCACTAGGGATGGGCATGAAAATTTGTGCAGCCACTATGGGAATGAGTGTGGAGGTTACTCAAAAACTAAAAATAGAACTACTGCATGGCCCAGCTATACTACTCTTCGGTCTACACTGAAGAACTCTCAACAGACCTCAGAGAAACTTTCACACCCATGCTTATTGCTGCATTAGTTGCAGTAACCAGGAAATGGAACCAGGAGAGATGTCTGCCAATAGTTTGGTAGGTAGAGAATTACTACATATACACAATGAAATTGCATGTGGCCACAAAGAAAAAAGGAAATCATAGCATTGCAGGAAAATGAATACAACTGGAAATCATTAAGTTAACCAAAATGAACCAGAAAGATAAATACTGCATATTTCTTTCATGTACAAAACTTAGATTTGGGGCCAGCAAAATGGTTCAGTGGGTAAAGCTGAACAAGCCTGGCAATCTGAGTTCAATCCCTGGAATCCACATAAAGATGAAAGGAGCAGAGTGACCCCACAAAGTTACCCCCTGACCTCCACATATGCTCTGTGGCACAAGTATACATATACACATGTAATAATAATAGTAACAATAACTTTCATTAGATGCATGTATATTTATATATGTGTTTGTGTATAGATCACTAAACTGAAAAGGAGACCATGAGAGGGGAGAAGGAAATCTTAAGGGAAATAAGGAAAAACAAATACTACTGAAGTTCAAGTTCTAACCACCCTTGGAAGAAGTCGACATTAGCATCCCATGGTTATATGTAATAGTCACATCAGTAAACTTCTACTTTTTCTTGTTAAAAACAAAAAGATGAATTACTTCATCATATATGGTGGGAAAGTGTGTGTGGAAATATATTCATCGATGTAAATAAATTCAATTGTAGCCATTCCTTCAAAGGACCAAAGGAAAGATTCTTTCCTTCCCCTTCTCATCGTCTGAACACACCTCCTGTTGCACATGGAGAATCTCATGTGATCTCACATTCAAAAATTAGTTCTTGGCATAAGATTCATCTCAGCCCCAAATTATAACGGAAGTTATATTTTAGTCTGTCACATTAACTTGAGAATGCGCATAATCATCACAGAACTGTCGAGGGATGGTTTTCAGTCCTGTTTTTTCCTAAAATGATGGCGGTGGAACATGTTGAGGTTCTGACTAGCATGGAGAGTGAGGAGACACAAATGGATTTCTGGTTACATTAAGAACAACCACTAAGGACCAGGTGGCTAAGCCTCCACTTCTTGGCCAGCACTTTATGCCGTGAAGCCATCATGCCCACTCAAGACATTACCAATACACAAGCCAGGTTCATCTGTCGGATAGATGCCAATCCTTTAAGCTCACACTCTGTGCCCAGCACTGCAATTCTGTCTCCATTCTATGACAAAGACGGCAGTGATGAATTCCCTAGCTTGCACTGCCTCATGGTGAACTCCTTGGGAACAGGGCATCTACTCCTCCTGTCTCATGCCCAACACAGGAGGGGAGCTTAAAATATGTGAGAAGTGATGAATAAGTGAACTAAGCAGGTACCCGAAGTAGCCCATAATTCTGTACAGCAATAATCTATGGCCTTCCCTTCCATACTCAGAGAGAGTGTAAACTGTTACTCAGCCCAAGCCAAGCTGTGACCCTTAAGAGTGATGGTCAGAAAATAAAGAATGTCCTTCAACAGGCATTCTTAGTCTGTTTTCTAGGCACTGATAAACACCATGACCAAAAACAACCTGAGGAGGAAAGGGTCTATTTCATCTTACAGCTTAGAGTCCATCATGAAGGGAAGTCAGGGCAAAGAACTCAAGGTAGGAACCTAGAGTTCAGAACTAAAGCAGAGACCATGGAGGGATGCTCCTTACTGGCTTGCTGTCAAGGACTGATCAGCTATCCCCAAGACCATCTGCTGAAGAGTGGTACCCCCCACAGTATCTGGATCCTCCCACATCAATCATTAATCAAGAAAATGACCCACAAGCCTGCCTACAGGCCAGTCTTACGGAAATAATTCCTCCATTGGCATTCCCTCTTCCTAGATATATCTAAGTTTGTGTCAAGTGGGAAAAAATGTCCACAATATCTCAAACTGTATGCTCAGTGTAGATCACAAAGGAATAAAGAGATCACCTCTGCTCTCTCGTTGATGTTTTACAATTTTATATATTTCTGGTGGCTTCAGATATGGGGCTTTGCTCACCACAGAGACTGCTCTCCAAATGCTGCCTATCTCCAGGGCCATTAAGTACTGGGCCTGTAAGTGCGCTTTCCCAATAGTTCACAGTCGGTCCCCTCTGTCAGGGGGTCCCATGATGACCGTCCTGCCCTAATCACTCCACTCAGGTACCAGAGTAACTCCAATATCTCAAATCCCACAGAAATCATCCACCTAGGCAAACCAAAGCCTGCCTCTCTGTGTTGCCTGTTCCTTCCCACACAGTACAGTCCCCTGTCATGCTTCCCCATTTCCTCTGCCTCCTGACTAACTGATCCCTGTATGGCATGGTGGATTGCCCTCCTCTTAGGAACTGCAGCAAGCTACCTTTTCCAGGGCTGTTATCTCCTTAGCTGTTGGCCACACCACATGAAATAAAGATGAAACCTGAACCTGAGAACAGCTGCTTGGGGCCTAAGAAGAAAAAGTAACAACTTCTGGGGGATGTCTTTCTGCATACTGTGAATATGTGTTGCTCCCATTGGCTAATAAATAAGGCTGTTTTGACCTGTGGCAAGTCAGCTTAGAGGCAGGCAGGAAATCCAAGCAGAGATATGAAGGAAAGAAGAGCAGAGATGGGGGAGATGCTAAACCGCTATCCAAGGAGCAACATGTAATTGGACGCAGGTAAAGCCACGGAACACATGGCAATATATAGATTAATAGTTATGGGTTGAGTTGAGTTTTAAGAGCTAGCTAGTAAGAAGCTTGAGCCATTGGCCATATAATTTGCAAATAATATTAAGTCTCTGAGTAATTATTTTATAAGCAGCTGTGGGACCACGGGGCCAGGCGGGAGCAGAGAAACTTACAGCTACAAACACCACCAGCAGCAATTCCAATGCAAGCTGTCATTGTCGTTCTCGGAAGAAGCTGTGGATGATAGGCGGTGAGCACACCATGGGAGGAGCAACTGAGAGAAGTACCACAGAAGACTGACCTGGGGATGGTCAGTCTGGAAGGAAGCGACACAGATGTCCACAGTGCAAACTGGAGGGAGCACCCCAAGAAAGAAGAGAGCTAAGCCAGGGGGAGCCAGGAGGAACCGGTAAAAGAGGGAAAACAAACATTGTGGTGGGAGAGATGGGCAGCTAAAGGCAAATACAGATTTAACATGCCCTGGCAATTTCCCCTCGGAGAACCTTAGAATGAGGTTGAACTGGTTGGCTTAGTGTTACAGGAGAAAACACACTGTCCCAATGGGGCGGAAACATCAACCCAAACAGTGGCTGAAATAGGTTAGGGGTTGTAGGGTCCATATTTTTTTAAAACATGGATATTAAAAATATCAAAATGAAACAAAAAATTAATTAAACAGAAAAAGGGGGCTTCATTTGTGTGGGCCAACTTCTCTTGGGGATAGGGCTCTGGAGTGTGGATGATACCCACTATGACACTCCATTGGAGAAAACTTATTTCTCCTTGCCCAAGAAGTGTTCATTGCTAATAGTTTCTTGGCTAGAGGTAGACCCTTGTGCTCACTTCCCATCCTCAGTGGTAGAGTTTTGCCCGGCTTTAGTTTGTACAGGTCTTGTGCGTGCTGTCGAAATCTTTGTGAGTTCACACATGCATCAGCCCTGCTGCATCAGGAAGATGATGTTTCCTTGGAGTCATCCACTTCTGGCTCTTGCAGTCTTCCAGTCTTCTCACCTGCCTAGGTCCCTAAAGCCATGAGAGGAGGAGTCTGATACTCATCCCGTTTAGGCCTGAGTGCTCCAAAGTCGCTCACTGTCTTCATATCAACTTTATTATTAATGACCCCTACAAAGAAGAAGGGCGCCTCCTAACTTCTTTTAAAACTGTAACTTATTTTTGAAATCTTAACAGTCAAACCCACCTGGAGTCCTATAACAAAGGGTCACCTTTGGTATAATTGGTTAGAATATAATTTATTATTAATAAAAGTTTGATATGTTTAGCTTTTTAATTCTGGGAATTACAAGAGTGGAGGTATTTATTGAGTCTATAGAATGAACTTCTTTGCAACTTGTAAGTAAAAGCAAATGGCATGTGATACAAATCTAGACTAGTGACTTCTGCATTTTGAATGTAAATCTGTTGACAATGTTCATCTAACTTATTCTGTGTTATGTGGGTAGAAATTAGATGAGAAACTATTATAAAATAAGAAACTTACTAAATAACTAAACAAAGCTCGTAGAGACACTGAGCATCAAGTGGCACACATCTGTAACACTAGAGTTTGGGAGGCTGAGCAGGGACATCAAGAGTTCAAGGCCATCCTGGAGTACAAGCAAAACAAAATCATCTAGTAGGTTTAGTACGAAGCATGCTGGCATCTCAGAAGAGAAATAAGCTGAGATTCAGAGAATGAATAGTGGTGTGCTGTGACCAACATGGCTTGGCACCTTGACCTGACTAGGAATAAAGACAGACAGACACACAAACAGAAAAGCTGGGATCAGGTGGTCTGTGCTCACTCTGATATAGGGCACCAACTACACAGCAACCTGGAACCGTCGTGTGTTTATTATGTACAGCACAGGGAAGATTTGGCTGGCCTCAGTAGGTGGTCTCTGCAGTCAGCAGTCTCAGGCTGCGAACATCCTGGTGGAAGAAGCTGTAACTGTCATCATTAGCACTCAGATCAGAGGGGGGCTGCACCATCCTTGTGAGCCTGACCTGGGATGAGGTAGCGGGGAGGCTTTGCCAATTTCTCATGGATCTGAAGCATTGGTCCTTCACACCACTGTGCCCATGACAATCCACATTTCCTCAGTACTCGATCAACTCTTTTTTTTTTTTTTTTTGGTTTTTCAAGACAGGGTTTCTCTGTGTAGCTTTGCGCCTTTCCTGGAGCTCACTTGGTAGCCCAGGCTGTCGATCAACTCTTAATGTATTCATTCAAGGCTTCCTTGCTGCCCTCCACCACCCCCAGTGATGGGGTTCAGAAAACAGTACCTTGACATTTGAAGAACAGCAGAACAGAAAGGGTACTCGTACCTTCTCTGAAGCAGGTCAAGGGACCCTCTATCCAGAAGAAAGGGAAATCTTTATCTCTGAAGATGCAGGGACACAGAGGACAATCTGAATCAATGGTCCTCATTGCTTCCCAATTGATCACACACGCACACACAACATCATGCACAAACACAGAGAGAGAGAGAGAGAGAGAGAGAGAGAGAGAGATGCACAACATTGGGTGCATCAGCATTCTCTCATGGTTCCTGATCTGTAAATGAGTGGGAAGGACTTGATGATTAAAATCCATTCCAGTCCCTGGTTTCTTGATTTCAAAAGTACAAAAATGTATCAAATTATGCTCCTTGCCCCAAAACTCATCTCTTGAGGTCCCATTCCCCAGTGTCTTGGAACGTAACAGTGCCTTTAAAGAGGTCACTAAGGATAAGGAGGTCCGATGGGTAGGCCTTTGTCCAGGCTAACTTATGGCCTTTCAAGAAAAGGACTGAGGGCCAGGGAACATGCCTTTAATTCCACCACTTGGGAGCAGAGGCAGGTAGATCTCCATGCCAACCTGATCTACATAATGACCTTTCGGCAAACCTTTCGGCTATATAGTGAGACCTTGTCTCAAAATCAAAAAGCAAACAAGCAAGACAACAAAAGAGAAAGGAAAAGGAGAGTGAGAGACAAGAAAAGACTAAAAGCCTTTTGACCAGAAAGAGAAATAAATGTGAGATAGTCATACACAAGGGAAGGTCACGTGAGGACACAGAGACGTGCCATCTGCCAGCCAAGGGCGGAGTTCCTCGGAGAAGCCGAGCCTGCCAACACACTGATCCCAACTTCAGCCTCCAGAACGGAGACAGTAAATCCTCACTGTTGAAGCCACAGTCCATGGTGCCTTTGTACCACAAATGCAGATGGTCTCGGACTAATTGTTAGGAACTTACACTGCCCAGGAAGGTTTCCTCAGCAGGAAGCCGCCCCCATGATGTTTCTGATGCTCGGCCAATCCACCTGGGCTCCGTGCCACGACTAATCAGAAACAATTCCATACAACAAACATTGACTGCATGCCAGTCACAGTGAGAGGTGCTGGCAAAACACATCTAACTCTCCAAGGTCAGGGGCATTGGAGAGCGTGAGGGGAGGACAGGTCAGGACAATCGAAAGCCCGACTTCAGCCGAAACCCAAGATTTCCTTTCTCACACATGTTGTCGGATTCCCAAACAACTAAAGGATTTGCCCTGATCAGGACTGCTCCTGTTCAGGTGAGGGGCTAACAAGCCACCGCCGGACATGAGAAGAGGGAAAGTTAACCCATAGATGTTAACCCACATACTTGGATTAGCACCCTACAAAAGCCAAGGTTGCTCCCTGTGAGAAACCCACAACTTAAAGATAATAGAGGAAAGAAACCCAAACAGTTCAGTGTCTGACGTCTGTCCTTGAAACAGCTTCCCTTAGCGAGGCCTTAATTAGCTCTATGGGGGAAAAAAAAGGTTTCAAAGCCATCTCAATAATATTCTTAGATATTCCCGGAGAAGTGTGGAGATGGGACGACGCTCAGATTTAAGCTTTGTCTGCAGATAAAAATATGATAATACGGGAGAGAGGAAGATGGGGAAGTATCGACAAGAAAGATCCAGAGCTGCTGTACTTTTGTGATCGAATGCCCTGTTGGAGGTGAGAAGCTTTGGAAGCCATTCCATCATCACAAACCCTCACACCAACATCCACGCTAAGAGGCAAAAGCTTGTGGCATAATCTATAGAACATTCTTCAAATCAAAGCCCCCCAAATCCATCAACTGGGAACTCCAGCACGGCCAGGTGGTCCAGGAACACAGCTTTTCCTCAGAAGAGCTGGGCACTTAGTTCCCTGGGTGACAGAGCTCTAAGCTCAGTGCTGGCAGCAGGGCACCAGCAGGAGAGGAGAATGGAAGGATTTTCCTCCCTAATGTCCCTTTTGACACACTCTCTTTCTCTATGCCCTGCTCCGGTGGAGAAAGCTGGTGGTTTCTCCTTCCAGGGTCCTTTCTCCAGAAGAACTGGCAGTCCCTTCTAGGAGCTGACTCCGCAAGTCCATGATTCACCTTTGCCCCACAACCACGGCCAGAACTATGTGTCAAATCCTAAGAGCCACCTCAGGATAAACAGCTGTCTGCCAGTCACCATCTGGCTGCTGTCCACAGGGACAGCAAACAAAATTGGGTCCTCTAGGGACATTCCCTGTGGAGACTTAGAAACTGGACATGGAATTCAAATAAATGTGAAGCCTCTGCTGAGACCTGAAAGGGACCTGGATGTTAAGGGAATGCTTGGAGAAAGACAGAAGTGTCTGGGCCTACTCCGTCTTTGCCATGTGGCCTTAGATAAGTTACGTAGTATCTCTGGACCCCTTCTTGTCACCAGTAAGAAAGCAAATCTCTGTCATCAGCGTCTGTTCCTTCCATTAGTTCTCATTAGTATTCCTGGGAAACAATCGTAGCCCACACGAGGCTGGCTGCTATCAACAATAAACCATTACAGCACCAAATATGGGAAGTACTATTTTCTATATGTAGTGGGTATTTCTCACTATCTTTCTTGCATTTCAGGATTATACCACCATTGATGGTGTTGTTGGTTTAATTGTTCCCCCCTCAAAAACTGATACAAACAAGTTCTAACTCCTGGTACCACAGAATATTGGAAATAGGGTCTTTACAGATAGAATAGTGAAGCTGAGGGGGCCCGAATACAATGTGACTAGCATCCTTATGAAAGAAAAAACTTGGAGACAGGCCTGGGGAGGCAACTCTGTGAAGACTAGAGTGACGTGCTGCAGGGCCAAAAACCTACCAAAAAGTGCAGGGTCCAGACTGCACCTCCAGAGGGAGCAAGAGTGCCAATACCTTGACCTTAGACTTAACTCCGGAACTTCAGGGGATTGAGTTTTGATGAAGCCATGGATGTATGGTACCCGGTTACGTAGTTGTAGCAACTGATGAAGTAGGTTATACCCACTATAAAGTGAGACCAGTTCACTGCCAGGTCAGAG
Organism: Peromyscus nudipes; assembly: GCA_902168325.1. NCBI lineage: Eukaryota > Metazoa > Chordata > Mammalia > Rodentia > Cricetidae > Peromyscus > Peromyscus nudipes. The sequence goes on along the minus strand of CABHPH010162166.1, from coordinate 21,794 downwards.
GGCCTAGGCTCTGCCAATCAGGCACAGCTGCAATGGCTGGCAACTCACAGAGACATAGACAGACAGACAGATAGACAGACAGACACACACACACACACACCCTTCATACACACCCCTCATGCACCTCTTGTATACAAAATAAGCTGACAGATTTCCAAACTAATTCATACTTCATCCCACTTAATATCAAAATAACAATTAATGACATTTAATAAGAAAACACTGCCTGTTGTGTGGTGGTGCATGCCAGTGGGATATAGTGAAGAGGTGGAGGTAGGAAGATCAGGAGTTTGAGGCCTCCTGGGCTACATGTTTTGGCCAGGTGTGGTATCACACTCCTTTAATCCCAGCACTTGGGGGCAGAGGCAGGTGGGTCTCTATGAGTATGAGCCTGGTCTACATAATGAGTTCCAGGATAGCTGAGCTAAGGTAGAGGGACCCTGTCTCAAAAAATCAAAAGAAAAAAAGGAGAGGGAGGGAGGGAAGTAGGGAGGGAGGGAGAGTGAGATTGAGAAAGAGAAGACTTTTGTTGGGCTTGTTATCTCAACACATGGCACCCTGGGATAGGTCTTTCTAGGACATTGGCTGAAAGCCCCAGATGGGGAATCCATGTTTGGAGATCAGGAGCAAGCAGCTGTCAAATGCAGGATTTAAACCCAGGCATTCTGACTATAATAGTGAATAGAGATCCTTGGGAGAGTGCTGAAAGAAATGTCTTTATAATGATTCAAGTAAAGGAAAAACATAAACGCCGCTGACTCCCAAGTAGCCATATGACAATCCTTGACATCACTTTGATGGCCGCTTCCATACATTCTTGTTGGGAGGAAGAGAACTAGACCAGAATCCTTCTTCTTTTCTGGCAATGGCCCACAAGGAGACTGGTGGATGGGAACAGCTAAATAATGTAGGGTACAAATTATCCAGGCAACAGCAAGGCTGGTGACATAATTTATCTGAGAAATTGTGTTGTGTCAGCTTGTCTTATGAAACCAAATTCATTTTTTAAAGTGCTAGCCATTACAAATTCTGAGACTCTTTGTAAAGCTTGTTTGGCAAATGAGAACAGTTGAGAACATAATATACGCAATGAAAGGAGCAAAAATATCCTGTTCGAATGAGAAATCACAGTAACTGTAAAATCTAAGTATTAAGAGCACATGTCCATATCCTCGATGTTGGTGACCGTCAGAATCAAAGCATCGTTTTCGGAAGTGTTGGAGTTAGCGTGTGTGGTCCAGTGGCCAGTGTTCTGTTGGAGCCTCCGAAGCAAGGATGAACTTGGTCAGCTGTCACACGCCTCCCATTCTCAGCTAGGAGTCCTCTCCTGGAAGACTTACTGATGAAGCCAAGTACTGTCTCGAAGGTCTATGGAGAACTAGATCAAGTCCTGTTGGTTTGTCACCTTCCACACCATTGTATAGAACCACTGGAGCTTGTCAGTGGATGCTACAGATACTCCCAAAACCCCTGTAAATGTTATGCTGTCCCTTGGGTCCTAATTACTCCCTTCCCTCATCCCATACCCTTGGATCAGAATTATGAGAAAGTTGAGAAATCTCAGATAAATGGATCAAATCATTAAAGCTGAATGTGCATCTGCTCCATGACCCAGCAACCTGCAAAGTATGTGACCAAGAAAATGAAAATCTTCTCCAAAAGATGTGTGCTCATTATATGCAAAAAATAGACACAACCCAAATGTACATCAACAGTCAAAAAGTGGTTCAGATTCACACAACAGTACACAGCAATAACAGAATTAACCACTTCTATATTCAACAACATGGGTAGATCTAATGTTGACTGAGAGAGTAGACACCAGGAGCGCATACTTCATGATTCCATTTAGTTCAAGACCTGGAAATACAGATCTGTGGGGAAAGAGGTCAGAACAAGGGTCCCCATGGAAGAAAGGATGGAGAAGACAGAAAAGAATCTACTAAGATGCTGGAATGTTCTGGATATTTGACCTGATAATAGCAATTACATGAATCTACACCTAAAAGGCCAAAGATGCTTATTTTTCTGTATCTTGTTTTTAAGATTTTTCTTTAAGGTAGTGTATTTTGAGGCTCAGAACTTCAGTCTCAAACAGTGAAGAGTAGGAATTATTCTGGTCAGCAAGTTTAGGCCAAAGCTACCAGGCCTCAGTCCTATGTTCAGGTTAGTTCAGAACTCTAGAATATAAATAAAATACCTTCAAAATAACAATAATAATAATCACTACCATCCATTCAGTATTTTCCAGAGGCCATGTATTATTAGGCATATCCAACTGTTTGGCATTGTGATCTGACATTATGCTCTACAAAGTTTATACTTGAAAACCAAACAATCATGTTGCAACAACAACAAAAAATAAATCATGTTTTAAGTAAGTGTATAATTTTTGATTTGGGCCACACTCATAGTTACCTTCAGTCACTATGTGCAGCCGATAGACTGCAGGTGTGACATATCTCTAAGGGTTTTGTAAGTTTGACTTCATTGAATATGGAAAATTTATTATAAATGTGATAATGCTCATATCACCATTTTCTTAAATAATGACAGGCTTTGCTCAACTCTTCTCCATTACTGTAGACCAGCCTCCTCTTCTCCATTCCATATAGTGGGATGATGGCTACTGCTGCTCCAAAGATCTATAAAGCCCAAATCAATGTACCCCACAAGAAGCCTATCTCTGGTTCTTTTCCTCAAACCAAAAATTAAGGGGAAGAAAGTGAATCCCTGAGCTTAGATCAAATGCCCTGGACTAATGCTGCAGAGGGCCATCGTTATGGTTGTGTGGAGATATGATGACTCTGACCACAATTCTGTGGTTGAACAGAGGAAAAGGTAGCTAGTAGAAAGTGTTGTGGAATATCTGTTTACAGTGTAAAGATGTGTCTATGCCTAAGGAGCCTTTTGATTGGTTTAATAAAGAGCTAAATGGCCAATAGCTAGGCAGGAGGGAATAGGCAGGACTTCTGGGCAGAGAAAGAGAAACTAAGAGGAGGAATCTAGGTGCACAATTTCACCAGCAGACTTGGAGCTAGTCAACTGTGCTGTACTAAGAAGAGGTAACAGAGCCGGGCCATGGTGGCACACACCTTTAATCCCAGCACTCGAGAGGCAGAGCCAGGCGGATCTCTGTGAGTTCGAGGGCAGCCTGGTCTACAGAGTGAAATCCAGGACAGAAACCAAACCTACACAGAGAAACCCTGTCTCGAAAAACCAAAAAAAAAAAAAAAAGTGGTAACCAAGACATGTGGTAGAATGTAGATTAATAAAATCAGGCTAATTAAGTTATAAGAGGTAGCTGGGAAAAAGCCTAAATTAAGGTAAGCTTTCATAATTAATAACAAATCTCCAGGTCATTATTTGTGGGCTGGCGGTCCAAAGATAGTCTTGCTGTGGATATCGTTCTGTATAAATAAAACACTGATTGGCCAGTGGCCAAGCAGGAAGTATAGGCGGGATAAGGAGAGAGGAGAATTCTGGGAAGTGGAAGGCTGAGTAAGAAAGACTGCCAGCTGCTGCCATGACAAGCAGCATGTAAAGATGCCGGTAAGCCACAAGCCACATAGCAAGGTATAGATTTATAAAAATGGATTAATTTAATATATAAGGACAGTTAGCAAGAAGCCTGCCACGGCCATACAGTTTGTAAGCAATATAAGTCTCTGTGTTTACTTGGTTGGGTCTGAGCAGCTGTGGGACTGGCAGGTGAGAGAGATTTGTCCTGACTGTGGGCCAGGCAGGAAAACTCTAGCTACATAGTCCGACAAGAAAGCTTGCTACAAGGAAGGGAGTGGTAGACAACAATCTGATGGGCACCTAGCTCATGGGCTGACTCAGCCAGTCCTTTGACAGTAGGAAAACCATTAACTTTAAAATCACAGGTCGAGTTCCATCCTGTGTGAGCACCTGTGTGAGCTAAGCAGATAACATCTGCTGCATGGTGTCTTTGAAAGTAATAAACGAACAGATTGCAAAGCACCTAATGCGTAGCCTGACTTACCTAAATGCTGAATAGTCCTTATTTTTAACACCAGTCATGGGAAAACTAAGCTTTGTGTATAAGGTTACCTAGCCAGGCCCATTTGCTAGCCACACAAGTGCTGACCACAATTCATTTGGCAAAAGATCAAGTTTATTCATCAATGAAGCAATGGGAGGCACAAGTTTCAAAGCTGAGGACGGGGCTGGGGGACACTTGGGGGAGGTGTGAGGAAATGAGACTGGAGGGTAACTACACAGGCGACAGACAGACAGACACAGACACAGACACAGACACAGTGCTGCATGCAATTCTCCTGTGCAGAGGGGGTGACAGGTATCACCCGAAGCCCTGGGCCAGCATCAGACAAAGTTCAGAACGGAAAATACTAAACTAACATAAGGAAACATCCATATTGTTTTGGGGGGTTTGTTGTTGTTGATTCCTTTTTTTTTTTTTTAACAAAGGTAAGTTAGCACATGCCCTTTGGGCTTCCAGGGGCTATCTGAAATTCCAAAGCTATTTCTGGATCAAAAAAAGACAAGGTGACAAAACAAAGAAAAAAATGATCAGGCATGGTGGCACATGCCTCTGAACCCAGCACTCAGTATAACAGGGCCCCAGACCTTAGTAGGCCCTGAGACCTTAGCACAACTGACTCCATGATGGAAATGCCATTCAGGCTGTAAACCTCTGCACATAGACAATACCACCTGCCAAAACTAAAACAAAGACCTCATCCATCAAAGTCCATATAGTTCTGGGAAAGTCTCAAAATGTACTAACCTTGCTATTTAGCTTCTGCAGTTCTGCTTCTAGCTAACTGTTCTTGTTAACTAAAGTATGCCAACCCAGAACATGGTTTTATGCTTAAAAGCTCATCCTGAGAAAAGTTCGGGGCTACACTGAGATCCCGAACACCCAGTGTAGTCATTGGCTGGCTGATAAAGACTTTCTATTGGCTTAAACCCATGTCTGAGCAGTCTTCTCTGGTGAATACCCCACAACATCAGGAGGTAGAGGCAGACAGATCTGTGAGTTTGAGGTCAGCGTAGTCTATGCAGTGAGTTCCAGGACAGTCAGGACTCTGTAGATATACACTGTCTCACAAAAACAAAACAAAACAAACAAACAAAACAAAACAAACAAACAAAAAAAGAAAAATGAATACTCTCAAAATTTCCCACTAAAAGTAGATCAGTGTTCCAAGACTGGCTTAAACATAGGAATCACCTTCAGTCTTGCACCGTCTACCTTCGCTGTCAGTGGTCAACCTCCAGAAAAGCCTACGAATCATTTTTGCTCACCTGTTCATGTATCAAATCTTCCCCAAGATCCATGCCTTTCCAAAGCCCTTCCCTAACTCTCTCAAATCGGTCATGTTTATCCGAACACTTAGTTTTAGTTACCAAAGAGACCGAACAAAGAAAAAATGGCCAGGAGTGGTGGCACATGCCTTTGAACCCAGCACTCAGTGTAACAGGGCCCCAGATCTTAGTTGGCTGAGACCTTAGCACAATTGATTCTGTGATGGAAATGCCATTCAGACTGTAAAACTGCATGTTTTACACACTCTCTGACATTCTCTAAACTTCTTTTACAAAACATACCCCCTTTTCTCCTCAACAAAGGAAACTCAGAGACTGAATACAGCCAGCCACCACACACACACACACACACACACACACACACACACACACACACACCATTGTTTTCCTTCACTGGCAGGCAATTTTCACACGCGTATTTTGTTGATCAGAAATCACAGCGTTGTTTATTAAACTGACAATATTAGACAAGTCTTACTTAAAAGCATTTGCAACTTCATCTATAAGTCCTCATTTATTTCTAAGTCAATTTGCTACTAGAAGGGCATAACGCAGTACAGACACATAAAGACATGAGAAAAACAGAAATCTCAGGACTTTCAGATTCGTTTGCAGTCTTTCAAGAGAGCTTTTCTCCTTCATTTGACTATCAATATTCCATTTGCTTCCTCCTCACTCTAAGCCATCTTTAACCGCCAAAATACCTAAGTTCTAACCTCACTCATTTCCTATATCGCATCCTTAAGCCTAGCCTTTCAAGGTCATTTCTTATGCCCATTGGACCAGAGAAGAAGTATGTGGGAAAGTGTTGTTAGTTCCTAAAGCCTGTCTGAATGCATCACAGACTTCAATCGTTTTAAAGAGAATATCTGAGTGGGGAAGGAATCCAGAGTCCGTGGATCATGCCCAACTCTGGTGCTCTGCTCTTAGATGCTGTTTGCTCTGGGTTTCAACACATTTTCTCCCCATGTTTCTAAGAAATCTCAGGAAGAAAGTCAGTATAGATGGAAGGATCCAAAAGGGGGAGACATCAGGAAGCACTCTTGGATTGTGGGCAGGTGGAAAGATGGTGAGGAAGCATCACTTTTGAATAGTTTGAGATGTCCGAGGATAAGCTAGCATGGTAGTGTTGAGAAGGGAGAGGGTCTCATGTCGATGTCTATCAGAGTCCAGTGCATTGCATTTCAGGTCTTCCCGCTAATTAATAAGAGGCAAGGGCAGGCCAGTGTTTGCTCAAAGGGCTCCATGGGAGCTGCAGGGGTTGTTCTGATGAGGATACAGAGCTCGGAGAGATAGCTAGAACTTTCCATCTGGCTCACAAAATGTATCACTCCCTAACTGGTCATTTGAAGCCAGGTCACTGCAGGGACACAGAGCCGGAACACTAGACCAGCTGGGGCTTGAGCTGTGCTAGCTGCCAAGAAAAAGGGGGTGCTGACAATTTTGAACAATAGTTTTGTAAGAATTAATTGGTTAGTTGTCTCATATGTAGACAGCAGACCATAGTTCCCAAGTCAAACGGGTCCCATGATAACTTTTTTTTTCTAATTTTTTCTTTTCTTGATTTTCAATGAGTTTTGGAGTTAACAATTAGATGATTACACTTTAGCCAGGATTGGCTGAAATAAAAAGCCTCCAAGTAAAAGTCAACAGCTTCCACAGGGGTAGACCTGAAAGCCCTCTTCCTGCTAATCCTGCGGCTGCCCCTAACAATTTTCTTTAAGTGCTCACAAGAAATGTTTAATGTGTAAAACAACCACTTATACAAAACTAACCAAAAGTGAATTTGTAAGAAAAAAATAAATAAAGCAGAGCGACTGGGGGAACACTCACTCCCTAGGACTTCCAGGGACGGTTTACCTTGGTGGTTTTGATCAAATCCTGTCATGTGAGGTCTCTGGAGCCCATTTTCCAATTCTTTCTTTCCTGACTCCTGAGAACAATGGGGCTACAAGAGAACAATGGTGCTACAAAGCAGCTGGAAGTCTCTCATTACCTAATTCCCTTTAACGCTGCTTCAGAAGGTAGACTCTTGGCCAGAAGAACATAATGTTGGATACTTAGGCTGCAGCTAGATCTGAATCTCGATGTCTCAGAAACTGAACAAACCAAGAGAAGACTCCCTGGACCCTCTCTAATGCTGAACAGCCCAAATGAGAATCCTCAAAACAAAAAGCCAAGGCAGGGCCTCCTTTACAAAGCCAAACACCAGGTGTCCCCAGAGCAAGATCCTCAGAATAAAATCCAAACCAGGGGGATGAAGAGATCGCAATGCAGTAGTCACTTCTGCCCGGGACTCAGCGAATAGGAGCTCTTCCGGGCCTAGACACCAGTTCCCCACTATAAAAGTTATTCACTGAAAGTCAGCCACACGGAGCTGAGCAAAATCCCGGGGAAAGTCCTTGGAAGAAATGTTCGCGGCAGCTGCTTAATTTATCTGCAGACAAAGCGTCTGTCTGAATTTGTCTAGTGGCTAGGTCACCAAATCATCACTGAACCAGGCATTTGGTCCACTGTACTGTGTTCCAACTGATAAAACGTGTAAAAGAAGGCGGGAAACCCAAGCCTCAAATCACTTCCTTGAGAAGGCTTGGGGAAAGTTCAGGTGGGGCCTAATGATGGGAGGGTTGAGTCTGGCATGAAGAGCAGGTGTTTGGAGGACTCAATCTGTTTTACCTCCATTTCCAGAGTGAATATTTTGCTCAGAGAAGGCCGTGCTACCCAGGCTGTCAAAACACAGCATTGCACTAGGGTACCTCATGCTTTCCGAAATTTGCTCTCAAAAACAATGCCCGTAAATCATCTCCTGCTGCAGCCAGACACGGAGACACACATCTGACAACATGTGCCTGGTGAAGCACTTGCAGGGTGTGTGGACTTGAACTGGGGAACAGTGAAGAGAACATTTGTCAGTGGTCAGCTGTAATTAGGAAAGTTGTGAAGGGAGAAAAAGACTTATCAGACCACAGAGGGTCTTCTAGTTTCAGAAAAGGCAGAGAGAAGCTTCTCTGTTTTCTTCCTTTTCATAAAAGGAAAAGAAAGATGTCCTTTTAGATTATTACTATTTTATGAAATCCTGAACAATCTCAAACACAACATTAAAGGAAGGATGTAACACCTTGAGTGAACTGGCTTCAGGTCACCCTTATCAAGATGGTGTTTCCAAAAAACAAAAGCAACCGATGTGCGGGTTGAACACAGCAGTGAAGGATTTTCAAAGTGTCTCATTACGAGGAAAGGCCTGTTTCTTGCAGTCCACCCTTCTGCTGTATCTTGGCTCAGGACCCCAGGGCTCATCATTTACACCATGGTCTGCAACAGCTCTCATTCTCTGGGGCTTCATGAAGGTCACAGCCACTGCTCCTCCGACTGTGCTTGACGGAAGTGACGTGCGTGTGTTAATAAGCCTCACATGTTTGCATCATCCTGGTTTCTGTCTTTGGAGAAAGGGCCTACACTGTTGCCTAGGCTGGCCTGGTACAATCCTCCTGCCTGAGCCTCCCAGGCGATGGGATTGCAGGCTCATACCCCATGCCTAACTGGAACACTCAGATTGAGAACAGCATTTTTTGTGTATGTGAACATTCATGAACAACAATTTATATACAATCAACATTTAATATGGAAAATTGCCCTTCTGTAAATAAAGGACTTATCTGCAACCTAAAATTTTAGCCTGCATTCTACAGTGTTTTGAAAAGACTCAGGACTTCTTTAAATTAAACCATTTTCATTTCCACCATAAAAAGCAGTGTGCTCTTATAAGACTCATAGAAACCAGAGGTGGAGGGATGGCTCAGTAGTTAAGAGCACTGGCTGCTTTTCCAGAGGACCTGGGTTTGATTCCCAACACTCACGTGGTGGCTCACAACAATCTGTAACTCCAGTCCCAGAGGATCCAACATCCTCTTCTGCCTTCTAAAGTCACCAGGCCACGCATGTGGTACACAGACAAAATGGCCATATACATAAAATAAAATAACCAAAGAATCATAGAAAACAGCTTCTCTCCTCCCCACACACACAAAACAACAACACAAAACAACAACAAAACTTTTACAGAAGTCCTGTGAATAATCACCTACCGACTCTACACCCTTTCATCAGGTGACTGGGAGCAACCCAGCAGCTCCTTGGGTCCTGACCGGGACTTGCCTTATGGCTGTCTCCATGGGTACATATTTTGCTTATGAAGCAAACAGAACAAGCCCACCTGCCTTTTTAACAGCATAGCCTTTCACACATGACAGTGGTCACTGTGCCTGCCGTGGCTTCATTACCACTGGGTAACTTTCGCCATACACCAAGAGGTATTTTTTCTTAGCCCTCTCAGCATCTCGTGTACCTTCCTTCCTCCCAGCTGTGACCATCCCTCTTGTCACTTCATATGGGGAATGAACCGAATCCAGAGCAAACAACAGAGCAGCTCTGTGGTGGGGGGTGTCTTCTGAAACCAAACCACACAAGCTGGGCATGGTGACACACTGGTAATCTTGGCAGATGGAGGTAACAGGCAAGAGGGTCAGGGTTTCAAGGCCAGCCTGTCTGAGAAGCATAAGATCCTGTTCCAAAGGGGGAGAGAAAGAGAGAAAGGGAAGAGAGAGAGAGAAAGACTACATCATAACTTTGGTTATTGCTTCAAAAACATCAGAAGCGAACTTTCTATAATATGATATTTCACTCATGATAGCAAACATTTTTTTTCATTTTTTTTTTCTTTAAAGATAGATGCCTTTAAGTATTGGCCAACACCAACCTTAGAGGGAATTGATGGTAAAGGTGTTGATTGCTGCTGGCAGTCAGGAAATGGTTCATTTGTTGGCAAAGGGGAGGTCACCAGAGGACTTTCATGGGCGTAAACTAAAGAAAATGGCTTTTAAATTGGATATTTTCTTTGAGAAAGAGGGAGAATAAGAAACGATGTGGCAGCAACTTCCTACACTGGAGGGAAAATAATGAGACATGAAGAGGTAAAGTCACATAAAATTACACTTGTGTTAATTAGTGACAGTGCACAGAGGACGGGACAAGAAACAAGAAAAAGAGTGTGTTGTTTCTCTTCTTTCTCTTTCAGCGGACATACAATAAGCCTACATGCTTGCGGGGTATGGTGTGATAAACTGATGCATGTTTGCGATGTGTAGTGATCTAATCAGAGTAACCAGCACTTCCACCTCCATCAACTAAAACAAACCACAACTGCTCTCATCACCTGACTTTAGGGCCAGAGACAGCCAATGGAACCCTAGGCAGAGGATGGCCTCAAAGAAAGAGGTGAACTGGATGGCTGGTACTCTTTTATTCTAAACTTGAGTATATGAGGGGGGAATGTGTGCACGCGCACACACACACACACACACACACACACACACACACACATATATGCACACCTGTGTGCGCACGCATAGAGGCCTGAGGTCAAGGTCAACAGTGTTCTGATCCCCTCTACTTTGTGTTTTGAGGCAGGATGTCTCACCACTTAGGCTAGAGCTAGTCAGAAAGCTCTGGAAATCCTCCTGCCTCTGCCTCCCCAATGCTGCAGACTTGCACCACCAGGCCCCGCTTTTACGTAAGTGCTGGGGATCAAACTCAGGTCCTAGTGCTTCTGTAGCAAATGCTTTCACCACTGAGCCACCTCCCCAGGCCAACGTTGAGTATATTGATTGTGCAAAATGATGGGTTTCTTTCCAACATTTTTATACCCATATATAATATACCTCAATCCTATCAACACACATCTACACACACTGCCCTCTCTTCTGTCCCAGCCCCTCCCACTGGTCCCCTTCTTCTTCTCAAACTGTCTTCCCGTCTATACTCATGAGAGGCTGGTTACCTGACTCTGTAGACAAGGAGCCCCACAAAATCCTGCAAAATAGTCACTGAAAATCAAGTTCCTGGGAATGTCTCTTAATTTAAAAAAAAAAAAAAGAATAGAAAATTTCAAAGTATTTTCATTCCTTTCCTTCTCTTTCTCCTTAACAGAATCTCGGTTATAACTGGTAAAATTGTAGATAAAAGGATATAAACTACTCATTGAAGAAGAATACAGCATGAAAATCTGAATGATTGTTCATATCCATTGGTCAGGCATGTGGACTTCCAGTGATGTTAACCTAGAATGCTATAGAAAGTTCCAGAAGTGACCCAAAAGTATGGATTCTCACCACACCCACATTCCTCCAAATTTTTGTATCGTGAGATTAACTCATGTTTAGTATAGGGTGGTGTGAATCCTGTTATCATTTGGCAAATAGCTTGCTCTTATCCAACACATACGCAAAAGCACATTAGCACATCAAATATTTGAAGTTCAAGAAAGTCACGTGTGTGTTTAATGATTTCAAGAATGGAGTAAGCTAGTTGGCAAATGTAGTAAGTGCAAGGATGATGCTCTATATCCCTGGTGGGAGTTCTTGAGTCCTCTTGGCAGCCAGCATCATCTTGTGGTAGAACAGAAAGAAGAGAAACGTGGGACATGGGAGCGAGCCCCACCACCTTCTCTGGCTGAGCACGGAGAGAATCTTACCAACAGAATCTGAACCACGTTACAGTCAGAGCACACACCTCGACTTCCTCATGTATGTGTGCTAAGGATGCCTCTCATTTTTTAACTGGTGTTTGAAATCTCATCAGCCTACTAACCTGCATAGTTTAGCCATCCCATGACCTCATTTACTTTTAAAAAGTTCCTTAAAACTTGCTGTAATTTCCTAAGCCAACAAAATACTGTAACTATAGCTATCCTTAAGATAACTAAGTGTGACCCTCTTCCTAGTTTACCTGTCCCAACTCTAGAGCATTTACTACAATCTTTTTTACCTCTCCCCTCCCTATTTTAATGCCTTGGTTCAATCTACACTAGACCCTTTCCTTAACGAATCTTTGTACTGACTCATCCTGAAATTCTTCCCTGTGGTCTAAGAACCCTCCCGGACTTCACTTGAGCAGAGGTCTCTGAAAAGAATTCCTCAGGCTACTATAGGCAACAGCATTCATCTCCCTGTCACGCTGTGGCTGGCAGTTTCCCTGTCATGATTCCCCTCCCAAACATCGTCTCATCACACTCGCCAGCCATGCATGCCACCTCCACTCTTCACAGCCCGCTACACGAAATTCCTGGCATCCTCACAGCCATCATAAAGTGAAACAATGTTATTCCTGGTAGCAAATCTGGCACTGGGATTTCCGGCTCCACAGTAGAATCACTTGGAGAGCCGCTTAAAATGCTCACGAACATCAAGGAAGAGGGGGTGGAAAGATTGTAAGAGCCAGAGTGTGGGGGTCCCTGAAAACTTTATTGCCAGCAGAGAAATGAACCAGGAGAAGTGAGAAGGAATGATGCAAGACATCATCATTTGCAGCACTGCAACTATGTCATAGCACAGAGGGAACAGGAACATAGAGACGCATAGCTTCCCAAGCACCTGACCCTCAGGGCTACCTACAACCAAGAATTAAATGATAAAAGAGGATCCTGGGTAGAGTGTTTGCCTAGCACACATGAAGCCCTGAGCTGAATCCTCAGTTCTACATAGAACTGGCGCACACCTACAATCCCAGGGTTGAGGAGGGAGAGGCTGGAGAATCAGAAGTGTAAAGTCATCCTTGGCTACATAGTCAATTCCCATCCAGTCTGGGATACATGAAATCCTCTCTCTAAATAAATAAATAAGGAGCAGGAGAAATGGCTCAGAGGTTAAGGGTACTTGCTACTCTTCCAAGGGACCTGGGTTCGATTCCCAGCAACCACACAGTGGCTCACAACCCTTGGTAACTCCTGTTCCAGAACATCCAACAACCTCTTGCGGCCTCTGTAAGCATCAGGCCTACACTAGGTGCACAGACATACATGCAGGTAAAATACGCCCATACACATCAAATTTAAAAATAAATTTAAAAAAAATAAACACACAAAATGATTTTTAAAAAAAAAGCCAGATATCAAAATATACTACAAAGTCTCTATAATGCACAGGAGTAGACAACCAGACCACTAAAGAAGAGAGAAAGTCCCCAAACAGAGCCAGTGACACAAGAAGATGGAAACAGCACCGTGCTGATACTTGCACTGAAGTGTTGGGACAACCAGCTTGGTGGGGGAGGGGAAAATTCAATTCATTCTTCATACAATAAAGCTCCTTTGAGGAGCTTAGGAAAGAAGAACCACAATCCCTCCACTTCCCCCACCCAACCCCCTAGCTCCAGCCTTCATTCCTTCATCACCATGCCCTACTGGTTAACATCCCTGTGCGCTTGGGACCTACCCACATGCATCCAGGCCACTCCTTGCCAGGGATGCCTGCTCGCCTAGCTACCCTCTCTTCTCCCTCCAGATCTGGCTTTGAAAGTCTTCCCGTGATCTTCAGCATGGTGAAGCACTGCCCCCACCCCTTGGTGCTTTCACGCTGTGGAAATCAGTGTGGTAAAAGCAGATGGCCTCCTCCTCCCCCGCCACCCTGCTTCCGGCTCTAAGCCCCTAAAGGGCAGGGACATTGCCTCTGTCGTCTTTGTCTTCCCAGTCGCTGCTGGTATCTAAGCACTCTGTTCAACTAACAGTGATCAGCGAGTGTTGTCTTGCAAGCCACAAAAGGTCCTAGTACTGAAAGACGAGTCTACGAAATCCTGAAATATGAGTTACATTGGACAGGAGCCTCTACCACTCAGGAATACCCCTGCAAGCATCCTCTCACTAGACCATAGAGTGTCACAACAGAAACCCAGGAAGGGACCTTCAACTGATAATGAATACCATGGTCTGACAAAGAAAATAAACCTCTGGCGCTGTCTTATAGGTGGCTGAGATCTTAGGTGAAAAAAGCAGATAATTATTGGGTGCCTAGTTGAAACACCGTCGTGTGTAGAAGTGGGGAAGTGTATTGAGCAGTGCTGACTGTCATGCTTTAAAGAATGAGCCAATAGTATGGAATGAGATGTTTACCAGAATTTGTTTTCAAATATTCAATATATATTATTCATTAAACTATACAGTGTGAGTTTTAGGCTAGTTGGAGCTTTCTAATGAGATCTTGTCTCAAACAACAGAGCAAAATTATATTCAACTGTGTGTGTGTGTGTGTGTGTGTGTGTGTATGTGTGTGTCTGTGTCTGTTATTGAGAAATGTCTTACTATCATATTCACTGTGTATACCAAACTGGCTTGAATTCAAGGAGATCTGCCTGACTCTGCTACCATACACAGCTATATTCATTTCTGAAAATGACTTGACGGGGACCAGTGACTGACACCTGAAATGACTTTAAGAGATACTGTCCTGAGCCTTGGGACCTCCGCTGAGGTTAAGCTGGGATATTTTAGTGCATTTTGGAAAACGATTTCAGGATGAGTCAATATAAATCAAAGTTGGAATTTTTTTAAGACAAGGTCTCTCTATGTATCTCTCGCTGTCCTTGAACTCAGAATGTAGACAAGGTTGGCCCCAAACTCCCAGAACTCTGCCTGCCTCTGCCGTCCAAGTATTGGAATAAAAGATGTGTGCCACATCATCCAATTGTAATTTTATTATTTATTTACTTATGACTGTATGTGTGTGTTCTGGTGGAAGCTCCACCTCAATCCTCTCCCCCATCTCTCTCTCTCTCCAAACCTTGCCTCACCTCAGAAAGCCCGCCAAACTGTGGTTCCTTCCCCAGAGATGTTTAAGACTACTCCTACAGGGTATTTAAGCTGACCCTCAGAAAACAGACACATGGTTTTTCGGTCTCTCTTCCCCAGCTCCTCTCTGGGGGCAGGAAAATCACCCAGAAGCGTTTTACCCATTAAATCTGGGCTTTTTCTTAATTCAGTCTGATTTGGATGACTGTTGGTAGAGAGGCTTTTCACTGACCCAATGCATTAACTTATAGTAGCATGAACGTCAATGTTGGCCACCCTTCCCAGGCACATGCTCTTCACTGATGGCAGGTGGAGCAGAGGTGAACTACTTGCAGTCATAGACAGGTTTATGTGATTTTGTCACCTCTAGGGAGTTGGTCACCTTCCTCCCCCTGAGGTCTGTGCCTACTCCTGTGCTGCCCTGACGGCCTTTCTGGAATGTACTTATGAAAAAAGAACCCTTTCCTTATAAATACGACGTCTGTGTCCTTAACCAATGCTCTCACTCGGCGGCAACTTGCGAAGTGGCATATTTCCTTTGTGTGCTTTGGCACTGCCTCCCAGCCTGGGGCGTACAACCCCTCACTGGAGAAATGTACTTTCCAGTTTGGAGACCTGCCAGTCAGCTCCTAACTCCCTACTCCACCTTTGTGGACTCAGAGGCGCTGAGAGCCTCTACTCCTGACAAGGACAGATAATAATGTGTCAGCTCTGAGGTCGAGGCATCTTCTCATCTCCAAGATTAAAGCCAATGAACTAGAAGGGGGGGGGAAAAGCAAAACTTAAAAACAGAGAGCAGAAAGGTGAGCAAACAGAAGGGACCAGGGGGAAGGACATGAAACAAAGAACTAGGGTACCACAGAGGCTGCCAGGCGCAGCACACTGCTGTCCTGCTCACACTTGGACAAAGGCCCTTCTGGGTTGCCTTCAGGGTTCTTTCAGCAATGGCTATAAAGGCCAGAAAACTTTAAAAGCCTAACATCACTTCTCCACTAAAGCCAGCAAAGTGATGGAAGAGGCGTGTGATGATACAGTGCAGGCAGAAAGGCTGGCTCAGGTCACAGCACTGTGAAACCTTGAGTGAGTCACTTAGCCTTTGCATCTCAGGGTCAGCTGTCGAGTCCTGCCACAGAGGGCTGCTGTGACGATGCACATGAAAGGGTAAGTTTATATTTGAGCTGTGGGTGGAAAGAGCATTCCCATGCCAGTACATCAGGGGATTCTGAGAACTGCAGCTTGAAGATACCCAAGCCAAGCCAAGATGTCACTGCTTTACAAGTACTTCCGTGTTCAGATGTATTTCTACACACAAAATGGCACACTGGGGGGATTGAAAGGAACAAAAATATTTTTTCCACCATATGAAACAAGAATTGGCTATATCCAGAGTGGATTGAGACAGAAGAACCTCGCTCAAACATGCAGGTCAACGCTACAGGCAGAGGTTTGGCATCATCTAATAGGAATCTTTCCAATGTTCTGAGCTGTTGGAGAGTTAGGAAACTCTGAGTTAGCAAGGAGACACTTAGAGTGAAAATGTCCAAGCTGAGAAGCATGGCCAACAACTGTCAAGAGATATTCAGATATGGGGTCAGATCCCAAGTTGAGGGCAGGAAACCTGCCTGTTTTGCTCGCTGGTGTAACCCTGTGTCTGGACAGTGTGGCTGGCACATAGGAGGCTCCCAGACATGATGAGAAGGGGGAGAAGCAAACCCTGTCTGTGATCACTTGGATTCAGTTCATGTGATTTCGTGACCGATGTTCTACAGCCGCTGGAGTTCTGCCGGGTTGGTGTCAACTCAGCCGTTGGGCTGGGGACTCAGTGGCCAGTCCTCCTTTCAGTCTGTTGCTGTGGTAAAACTTTCCGGCCGAAAGCAACTTGAGGAGGAAAGAAGGGTTTCCCTGGCTTACCCTTCCAGGTCATATTCCACCAATGGTGGAAGTGAGGGCAGGAACTGAAAAAAGAAGCCATGAAGGAATGCTGCTTGTTCACACACACACTCCAGGACCACCTGTCCAGCAAATGACACTGCCCACAGCGGGCTGCTCCCTTCCACATTAATACAATCAAGACAATCCCTCACAAGCATGCCCACAGGCCAATCTAATCCAGACAATCCTTCAGTTGAGGCTATGTCACATTGACAACTAAGGCTAACCAGGACAGGCCATAGCATTCTAACAAATACTTCAATTCAAATTCACACCATCCTGGAATGTCTGCCTGGATGCCACACCCAAAGAAAATAAGATGAGCAGCAGTTAAAACTGCCAAAGCTGGACACATCAACCACAAAATCCAATGAGAATCGAGGAGAGGGACCAGATCCAAGAGTCTCCGACTCTAATACCCTGCGCAACACCTGGTACAAAGTCAATACTCAGAACGGTTTGCTGCCCCTCCGCCATCGTGGCTACTGCTCCCACACTGGCAACCCCTGTCCCCTCAGCCCCTGAAAGATGAAAGGTACAGCGGTGAAGGCTGAGGAGGAGCCAGAGGAGGGTGGTGGACAGCTCAGTGAAACTGTTGAAGGACTCTGGACCTGACGCCAGTGCTGCCAGAACCACTCTTATTCTTTGTGGTCAAAAAAAAAAAAAAATGCATTTTTTTTTCACTGCAGCATTGTGAACTGGGGCCACTTCGTTTATGATCCTGGCTCTTCTTATCTTTGAGACTGAAATGTTGCAAAAGTAGCAGCAGCAGCAACCTTGGGAGCCTGACACAGGGCTGCCAGGAAAGCAGGGGCTCTGCCTTCTCTTCCTGGAAACATCTGGATTGCTACTGTTACAGCTGAGCTATCCTGGAAACATCTGGATTGCTACTGTTACAGTATCTTGGAAACAGCTGGATTGCTACTGTTATAGTGGAGCTATTCTAGGAACATCTGGACTGCGGTTACAGATGAGCTATCCTGGAAACATCTGGACAGCTACTGTTATAGTTGAGCTATCTTGAGAGAACTTAAAAATTCAGCTGACTTTGACTGAGTGATTGTTTGGATCACCACCACCACCACCACCCCCCACCCACACACACACACTTTTAAAAATTTGTCTCACTGATCTATTTAAACCTGGTGGGGAGAACTTATCCCCCATTATCTCACAGAGACTCCTGTCCTCACTTATCACCTCTGTCCTGCTCTGACTGTGACCATTTGAACCACTATCCCAGCTCCAGCTGTTTGAGTAAGTTGGTCTGGGCTGTGAGTAGAAACACTAACATCAGTGGAAGGTAGCAGGCACAAATGACCTTTCACCACTTTGTTCGTTTAAAGAAAGGAAATGTCAGGAGGACAGGAGCATTGTATAGAATTGACACAATGCCTCACAGCTGTAACATAAAAGAGCAGGAGCCCTGGCTGTGTTTCCAAGGAAGGAAGCTGGCTGCAGCTTTCCACTGTAAGTAAGATGGAGGCAATAGGAAGCTCATTCTTTTGTACATTTTGCTTTATGTGTGTGGAACAAAAGGTCAGTACTCACTGTATTTAAATATCAAAATGATCCCAATTGGGAAAAAAAGCATTTGCTGGATTCAATTAGACTGAAATTCATACCTGGTGATGGTCAAAACACCTGCCTTCCATCAGGGGTTCACAGCTCATGGTTATATATTTGGTGCATGCTCTTCTGGATTTAGCTGCTTAAGTGAGGGATCATGTGTCATTCATTGATCTGGCACCATGTGGTACATAAGGGATCCTTAATTGTGCTGAATGAGTTGAATGGATACTGAAAGTCATTCCTTGAAATAACTGTATACTTGATTCTGGAATCACATACTCTTTCATTAGAAGAGATCTCTGTAGTCTTCTTGGTTAGGACTGCCAACTATGGGCATTGGGGTGAACAAGTTAAGACCTGAGAATCTCATCTTCTGGGTGGGTGCAATAGCAATGATAGGATGATTCTGAACTGCTGCCAGATGTGTTCACCAGGAAAAATGGCTCAGAGCAGAACACCATGCACTGCCCTTACAGCGGAACTGAGTTCAGTTCCCAGCACCCATGACCCCCTGTAACTACAGCTCCAGGGGTTAGCTAATGCCTCTGGCTGCTGCAGGCACCTACACACACACACACACACACACACACACACACACAAATACTTTTGAAATAAAATCTTTAAAAAAAAATAAAACTGAAGTGCTCACCAGACTTCAGCTCCCACTTCTTTGAGGAAGACATTGCCTTGATCCATCACCCTTCCCTTAATCCAGAAGCCACAGACTGATAAGTTTAGCCCCTTCTCTGAACACTCTAGCTTTCTTTCATTGGCATTTTCACAGTTGGACAGGCTAGATAGAACAAAGAAACCAAGTCAAGCTGTATGAATTCTAGCCAATTATCATAAGTCATGCCTGGCAAGCAGAGCTAGTATATGGTGGCTAATGTTGTCTCTTACACTTTTCCAACCCAGGGTCATAGAACGAGGTGTTCCTCCACCCCAAAATGCTGTTTGCACACTCTATGGCTCAAATGTTAGTCAAGTTGGTACTGAATCTACTTGTTCCCATTCAGATTCCTCTATTGTGCTCAGTGACTAACCTTCTGGTAAAAAGAATCCTTAGCCTGGTTACAATCAGGAGCATGTGGCCTCAGACTGACCCTTAAATGGCATCATTCTGTAAGGCCTAAAATGATGACTTCTACTGTCCAGTGAGAGGGCTGGAGGAGATGGCCTAGTGATTGAGTGCCCACTGCTCTTGGAGAGGACCAGAGTTTAGTTCCTAGCACCTGAATGACAGCTCAAACCTCCTGTAACTCCAGTTCCAGGGATCCAATGCATTCTTCTAGCCTCCAGGGTACCCCCACACAAGTGGTATGCATTCAGAAAGACGTACACATACACATAAATAAATAAAAATAAATGACAACAATAACCCTCATCCCCTAAATGTGAGTTCTCTCAACATACATGCAAAGGACTGTGTCTGGAGCAAGTAGACATAATATTTGAGATCTGGAAGGAATCCACCAAAATGAGGAAGTGTCATGATTGTGAATGGTGCATTAAACAATACCAATCCAATTCTCTTCTACCCCATCTTAATCTGGTGTGGTAATAAACTGTGCACCCCAATAAAACTTATCTGGAGATCGGAGGACAGAGACAGCCACTAAATTAAAGATACAGGTCAGGCAGTGGTGGCACACACCTTTAATCCTATCACTTGAGAGGCAGAGATCCATCTGGATCTGTGAGTTCAAGGCCACACTGGAAACAGAGCCAGGCATGGTGGCACACACCTTTAATCTCAGTACTTGAGATCTCATGTCTTTGCTTGGGAAGCACACACGCCTTTAATCCCAGGAAGTGATGGCAGGACACAGAAAGGTATATAAGGCATGAGGAAACAGGAACTCACTCTCTTGAGACTGAGGATTCCCTAGAGGTAAGAATTTGTGGCTGGCTTGCTCTGCCTCTCTGATCTTTCAGCTTTCACCCCAGTATTTGGCCCGAGGTTTTATTATAAGACCTTTAAGATTCATGTTACAATCTGGTATCTTTCAAGTGATGGCCTCTATTACAACCGCCTAAGTAATATATTACATATACACGTCACCCACTCAGCTGAAACAGAAACTCTGGGTATGGGCTGAAGGAACTGCATGCTTAACAGGCATTCAAAGACACATATGTGTCTAGATCTACAGCTAAGCCTGCAGAAAAGATCTCATTTTTACTTTCTTTGCAGTCACAAAGAAACAAAAAGCCCAAAGTGAAGGTTGAGGGCACCTATCCCTGCCATAAACATTTCCAAAAGCATGTGAACACAATCACTGCTGATCAGCTGATGCAAACACCACTTACAAGCAGGCTCTGTCATACAGTCTGTTTACTGGTCATTGTTTAAGCAAACCAAATGAACTGCAACACCTAGGCCTCTGTCTCACTGTCCTTGACCACATAGGTTTCTCATTGCTGGGAAACCCATTTCTCAAAAATACTAGTTAGTTCATGGCACTGAACTGAGAAGCAATGGATCCTTGGATTTTTCTCTGTGATGTTAATAAAATTTCTTCTCCTCAGAGGCAGTACAGGTTTCAATTTGTTTTCTTCTCAATGGGACATTTCAAAACAACTGACTTCTGTGTGCCCTTTTACTCACCAGCCCCCTAGATGGCTGGCTTGCCAAACACTGCTCACATGATTAGGCTGAGGCACAAACAAAGTCAGCCTCAGCCGTGCCGCTGTAGTGACTACGAAGATAGTGTGTAGGTGTCTTTAAACCTCTCACAATTCTGCCTCGACAGCGATAAGAACTCCACAAAACAAGCAGCAGGTGAAGTACAGAGCCCCGTAAATAATCTCTGCCTGCTGTGTTAACAATGGTCAGTGAAGCTCTTGGTCTTGGGCATTGAGTACAAGACGAGCCCTGAACGGCAGAATCTGAGCAGGGGAGAACAGCATGGGGAGGAGTCCCAGAAGGCCCTGGGGAACACGCTGGGAAAAGAGTCAGATGTGCCTCCCTAACTGTCCCGTGGTCTCAGTTGATCAAGGCCAGATATTTTACACAGATGTATGTCACACACACACACACAAGAACCAACAGCCTAGGTAAGTTCAACTGGTGGTGATTGAAAGAAAACCTATAATGAAATAGTTCTCACATGCTCCGAAATGGTATGTAATGGTAATGACTGAGTCACAGTATTTATGAAAGCCATGACCAGTTTACTTAAAACCGTTCCCTGGGCCTGTCTGTCTTCAGTATTCCTCCCAAAGAAAAAGCATTAAGTAAGATTCAGACTGGGTGGTGTGCAGCTCAGCCGTCGAGCACTTGCTCAGTGTGTGCAAAGGCCAGGACTCAAGGCCTGGCACTCCTCCCTACTATCAACACATTAGTGTTGCCTCTCAAGAG